>JAIPRK010000103.1:262099-402012 GCA_025469195.1 Chaitophorus viminalis | reverse complement strand
ACTTTTTGTATTAATTAAAAAAGCATGACATGTGTAATTGAAAAATAAAAGTAATACTTTCTTTATATACCTAAATTGTAATTGATTTAATTAAATAATAAGTACAATAAATAAGTAAAATAAAACAGGTTATAACGTTTTTTCTTGAAAAAGTTCAACAAACTTAATAACTTATAATGTTTTTGCATATAGAAGACCCATAAACTTAATGAAATAACTGGTTTCGTTCTGTTGTATTTTTGTTTATGAACAACAATAACGGTCTTTAACGGTTTTTTTGTGTTCTGTTCCGGAACCCTGTTGAAAATGAATTAAAGGATTAAATATAAGTAATACTAATTGTAACTAAAAAATATCGAAGATGGTTTCACTCAAATTTATTTTATAAGCCCATAAAGGTCAAATTTGTATAAAATATGTTAAAATCACGATAATTTGCAAATTATTTTGTAGTTGAAAATTCATAAAATTTTTTCTGTTTATACTTGAGATTCAAAATTTTTATCACTAGGTTGTCCATAAGCTTACCTTCAAAAATATATAAAACAAAATTCTACCAGACTTAAGAGGAAAAATTTTATGACTGTTTTAAATTTAAATTTTTACAAAATCGCATTATAATTCAATTTAAATATAAAATACTATATTATTATATACACATTTTAGACAAACATATTAACTCCGTTCAGAATCGTTCTTCGTATACATTAATACCTATCATTGCATTCGAATTTAACAAATCCATTGTAATAATGACCTATCCTATTTTCAATTGCAATAATTATTACTTATAATAAATCTTGTATTAAATTTTTAAGAATTTTTGGACAGCCAAATTTTTTTTATCGATGTTTCAAAAAAAAAACTTAAAAAAATTGAAAATTTAAATGATCCATAAATAGGTAAAAAAAAGTCAAAATACTTTGAAAACTTAACCATATACAGAAAAGGCTAATATAAACATTTGGTGAAAACTATTCAAGTTTTTGAAGGTTTTTATTATATTATAACTGATCCATCATAATGACCTATAACTTAAGTCCACTATACCCCTACTGTACAGCAGAGCGAGTTCCCATCCGGTTTTTACTTGATGATGACAATTTTCGACAGCTAGCTGTTTTTGAAAAATAGTTAAATGTGAAATTAAATTTTAAAATTGTGTTACAAAGACCCATTATCGAATTATGCTTGAGTTTATAGTATATGAACATTAAACACATTAATTAATTCTTTAAAAGAAGCTGTACTAACTACAATACTTATATATTGATTTACATTACGAGTAGATATGTATATTAAGTGAACCAACAATAAGAAATCACCTTAGCTATTATATTAACATTAGTTATTAGTTATTATATTGACATTATTGAAATTTTTTAATTGTAGAAAAACAGAATAAAGATCAAAATAATATAAGAATCAAAATATTAGAAACTATCAAATAGAATATAAAATGGAAGAATAAAAGTTTACTGGATCCAGACTTAGGATACTATAATATAGTGATATTCTTAAACGATTTTAAATATTTGTTATAATTAAAAAAGTATAAGTTGCAGAAACTTGAAATTTTTACCAGCTGTCAATATTGACATTTCCTTAAAGTCATATTTTTTACTTACAGGCATTTGAAATATTCGATTTTTTTTACATTTTTTTGATAATCGTTGATAAAAAAAATTTGGATTGTACAAAATACTTGAAAATTTAATAGAACATTCCAAATTTGTTGTTTTTACTGTAATTTCAAAATTATTCAAATCCATAGGCCTAATTATTATTTATAAGCATTTGAAATGCAAATATTGGACATAATATTTCAATTTAAATAGAACATAATATAAAATATACCTATTTTTGACCAACATATCATCTCCGTTCAGAATCGTTATTCGTATACAATGATAAATATCGGCTATCATTACATTCAAATTTAACATATCCTATGAACAAGGGGCACTCCATCTCCTACTGTACAGCAGAGCGAGGCCTATCCGGTTCTTTTAGATTCTGAACGGAGTGATGGAATCTATTTTATAGTTGTTAACACTTATCAAAACAATACTAATATTTATTAGGATAATTTATTTATACTATGTTTTATGCATAGATATATAATAACACTAGATAGCCGTCTTCGAATATACCACTACAAAACAATCTGAAACACGACGTCATATGCAAAGACAACTCGATAAACAAACGTTATCAATATTAGACTATTATCATTTATATCAATATTATAGATTTATAAATGAGAACTTGCCTAAATTTTGTTATTTCTCAGTTTTATAATTAAGTAATAATATGTTTAATATTATTACACCGAACCATTAATTAATACTTCCTATGTAGTATGTACGTCAATATACATACATTTGGGATATAACCATGGATATAAGTATATAACTAAATTACTAAATCGTAATGTTTTATGAATTATGAAATAAGGAAACAGGGTCAAAAATACTAAGATGTTAATTGCAGGTAATACATTATTATAACTACTTATATTATTAACAAAAAATTGTATTTAGGGACCTACTCTTGTTCCAAAGCATAAAAATGTTTAATTGTACATACGTAAAAAAATTAATATCGCTACAAGTACTTCCTCGAGACTTACAATTTGGAACAACGCAACAAGTAGGCATTTTCAAGTCTAATGTCTAATAGGTGATAAATTAATGACGTATCTGATAACGTTTGTTTACCGATTAGTATTTTTTGCAAATGGCGGCGTGTTTCACTATTAACGAGAAGACGGCTATATAGTGTTATATATCTATGAATTTATGGCAGATATAGCCGTGATATTAGTAGGTACGTGAAAGTCGTAGGTATTAGTTGTTAGGTGTATTTAAGCTATTAGTTGTAGGTATAGTTGTTCGTGATACGTCATTAATAGTGAAATTTGTACGCCGGGTGACGTCATGAGAAGGATAGGCGATGCGGGTGTTTCGTATTATTAACATGACTGAGGCAACCTGTATTATCATCCCTGCCCATATACAACTGATAATAATTGTACGAATACGATTCAAACCATACGTCTGGTAACACTGATTTCAATATTCATATTATTATTTGAATTATTTGACACTAGTCTAAACATTGCTTGAATAATATATTGACATTTATAAACTTACCTACACGACAAATAAAAATGTATATAGTCTGATAAATGGAATGAAATATTTTAGAAATATATTATAGTTAAAATTATAGTAATATTGTTAAAAGTGAATGAATGAATGATCGCAATTCGGGTGCTTAGCAAAAATAATATTTAGTATTGTTAGTATGTTACTTAACTGGCCTTTTAATTTGATGACCGCAACTGGCGAAACTAGAATACCTTATAATTAAATCCTTACATGACATTGTACCAAAATGTAAACCTGAAATAAATTCTGACTTTACATGACAAATATAATCATTATTATTATAACATTAATTATACCAGATTAGTATGATGTGACAAATCTAATAAATTCCTTTATTCAAATTTATTAAGCTGGAATAATGTTATAAGAACCGGTTTACTATTTCTTAAAATGTAAGTAACTGTGACTTTGATTGACAAATCATTTTTAAAATTGTAACTCCTTAAAAATCATTTGAAAAATTGTACATTACAAGACGTTAATGACTTATAGAAATAAAGCTATTTTTAATATTAGAATAATTAATTAATAATTTTGCTAATATTGAAGCCAGAAAAATATCTTTTGTAATAAAATACATAAAATGTAAATATAATATTATATTTAAAAAAAAAAATATACATAATTACTAATTAGTAAATAAATATACCTATAAATTAATATGAACTTAATAATCTACATAATCTACTTAATCTATATTTATTATTTGTACCGTTATTAAAAAAATTCATGGTAATGTATAAACATGTAATGCTTTTTTAAATGTATATTATTGTATAAATTAAATATTAATAATAAATAAAAGGTCTAAAAATTAAATTTACACCAGAATAATATCTGTATATAAAATTTATAATGTATACATATGTCAGTTTGCAAACTTAGGACTCCTGATTCATTTTAAATTTCCATTTCCATTTGGGTATATTTTTTCGATTTATTAAAAACTGCATTTATTATTAGAAATTATGAAAGTAATAGAAAATTAAAAAGAATTCAATATTTTTCGGCAAATAAAAATTAACCTAGACTTAAAATTTATAGAAAATAGTTATAATAATTATAGTTTAATTTCAGATAAAACTATTATTAAAGGCTTTTTTTCAATACTATTTCATGTATTAAATTAATTAAATATTATCATTATTAAGTAAGCTGTTATCGTTTTATACTCATAAATAATAACTGATAAAAATAAGATAGTTGTAATGAAGATATAAAATAATGAAACCGAATATTAGATAAATAATTATTTCGTTCTTAAATCTTAAAGAATAAATACATAATATAATTATCAATTTAAACTAAAAATCTTAAATGAATATTAAAAAATAAATTACAATTATAAAATAAATATGAATTAAGAAGCTAATGTTGTGGCTGTAGGACTTGTAGGAGGAGAAGGACTGTCAACTTCAATAACTTCATTTTGTTCTGAACTAGTAACAGCCTGTTGTGGCTGTATTTGAGCTTGTGGTTTTAAATGTATAACAGCAACTGGCTGGTCAGCATCTGCAGCCTGAGCTTCGTTTTCTTTTAGTACTATTTCATCGTCATCACTTGATGTAAGGTCAACAAAAGTTGGTTTCATGATTTCAGGTTCCTTAGATATTTCAGACTCCTTAGAGTTTTTAGGTTTCTTAGAGACTTCAGAATCCTTAGAGTTTTCAGGATTCTTAGAGATTTCAGAATCTTTAGAGTTTTCTGGTTTTTTAGAGCTTTCCAATTTAGGATCTGATTTCGGTTCATTTTTAACTTCTATAGTTTCTTCATCACTAGAATCTAAATTCACTGAGTCTATTGGAGTTTCTTGAACTGCGAGACTAGTTTCAGTATCTTTAATATCTTCATACAATCTCCATGTACCATCAGCTAATATTTCAATTTCTTTACTATCAGCAGAAAGATTAGGACTTGTTACTATTTTCAAAAAATAATTTTCAATTTGAATATCATCATATGCACAAGGTTTATTACAAGTAGGGCACAACCAAGTTGGCTTTCTCTCGTTCATTAAAATAAAGGTACCCGCATCAAAACATTGCAAATGATCACAATTAACAGATTTTGCAGGTGTGATCATTCTCATTTTGCCCAATGGACACATCAGAGAAACACGATAAGATGTAGTCGCTAAATCTGGATCAACATCCGCCAACTTTTTGATTATATAATTCTTTGTTTCCTTTGAACTTCTTGCTCTTTTTCCCATAAGTCTTTTCATCAAAATGTCTGAATTTAATTTTTTTAGTAAACTCACTCCAAAGACATAATTTTTTCCATCTGGAACCCAATTTACTATTATTGTATTATCAATACATGGATTAATTTTGATGCCATGAGTAATATGGATTGGTTTTAAAATTCGTCTAGCTTCAGTTCCTGGTCGAACATTAGGAGGAGATTTTGGCAACTGGCAAGCTTTATTTCCAACGCGAACGTGAAGTCCAAGAGGCAAAAAATCAGTTAACTCAGTAGCTCCTGGATCAAGTAAACAAATTCTAATTTGCACTACATAATTATATTCAATTTTAGATGGATTTGAAATGTCACGATTCATTCCAATTAGAGTTGCATGTTCGCCAAGCAGTCTAAATTTGTATGTTGCTTCTCTCATACCTGCAAATAAAATCAACAATAGAGTAATGAGCTCAGCATTTAAGAAATCCTATTAAATGTTATTAAATAATTTTACCTATTGGTACGTTCTGCAATGAACATCTCTCTTGGCCAATCAGATTCGTAGGAAGTATTAATTCACTGACTAATTCAAAAAATGGTAATTTCTTAAATTTAATATTTACTAATGATTGAGGGGGTGGTGGTTGTGTGGTAATAGCAATATTTGGTAATGCAATATTGTATCTCCTCAGATCTGCTGGTACTATATTTACTGCCGGATTTGTAGGCCCTCGACTTATTATTCTGCGATTAGCATTATGGTTATTATTGTTTCCATAGATGCCTCTTGGAATTTGAGGCATGACTTGAGGTAAACCAGGACGTGGTATATGTATAGTAGATTGACTAACTTGTGAAAATATATGTCTTTCTGTATTATCCTGTACTCGTCTATTCATCATATTATTTGGCTTCCTAGCCTGTATATTATGATACATCTCGGAAATTTTTGCTACATATGATTGAATATTTAAGGTCAATGGTCGATGTAATAATTCAAGTGCACGTTCTTTCAACTCAGATTTTCTACCATTTTTATTAAAACCAAACATTCCTAATAAGTTTTGTAAATCATTAGTCTGAAAACAGTCCAGCATCTGTCTAAAGGGTTCATTGTTGCTAGTCATGATATCTATAAATAATAAAATTATTTATTTATTAAGGTTCAGTAGTAATAATTCAATTTAAAATACAGACAAATTAGTTGTAAGCAAAAATATTTTAAATACAGGGCCTGATTAAAGAGTTCAACACCAGTAAAGCTTAAGTTAATCCATGGCTTCTATATTTACAAAAAATTATTTTGCATCCCAAAATAATACTTGGCGCCCTAAGCTGTAGTTTACTCAATCTATTGGTAAATAAAAGTAAATCATGCCCTGTTTATACAACCGAATTTACTGTGCTTTGCTTAAGATATAAAACCAAATTCTTTGCATGAAATCTTTTTACCCAAATGATAATAAATATGGCATCGTGATAAATGGATTGAACTGTATTTAACACACATTTATAGTTACGAGAATGGTTTTAATTTAATTTTACCATGGTTCATTTTCAAATTGTAAAAGTAGTTTTTATCAAAATTTAATATAAAATTTACTGTAAAATAATTAAAAATGCAAAATCATAATATATACAGACTAAATAGTTTTCCATGTCACATGATTTATCTAAATAATTTTCAATAAGGAAATTTATTGAATAAATGAAATTAATTTATTTCATAGTAAAAATAAAAATTAAGTTGGTTGATTTTAATATCTTATAAAAAATGTACTCGATTATCCTATCACTAATTTTGGCTTGTCATCACGGAATTGCCTATTTATGTCACCAATAAGATACTACTACAAAAGTACAAAAACTTACGTTTTTACACAATGATGATCAATCTTGAACGGGAATCCACAAATTACACTCAAAATGTAATGTACAAACAACAAGCTGTAATACGTGTACGCAGGCGAGAATGTGACTAGTATAGCCAATATATTACAACTAAGTAATTGCTACACAAAATTACAAATTAGATAACTACACACAATTGTAGCTATTGATCATGGATTAAATATTATCATTATTCGTGCTAAAGATTATAGTACATTAGAATAATAGACTTTAACTATTGAACTACTAAAGCGTGTAAGATGTAACTGGTTTTTGTATACAACGCTTAAATACCGCACAATATAATAATCAAAATGGTGACTGATAACTATTAATATTACCAGCATCACGGTCATAGTGTAGGACATATTCTTCCAAGACCGTGACCACCATTATTGAAGCGTGTAAAACGGAGACAGCGAATAAATTATGTATATCTGTCTTTGTTTACCATAATATGATAGTGGCCTAGGGATGGGATTTTCAACGCATTTTGCTGAACTAAATTAATAAATCTTTCATCTCGATCTCACTCATGAGTCATGACTCATCCCAGTTCAATCGCTCAATGCGTAGAATCAGTGAATCGACTTTCAACTCTTCGAAGAATTCCTTTGTTTGAATCATAATGTTCGATTCAGCTCTATTCAAATCTCGTTCGACACTTCGACTCCCTTGTCCACAGTCCATTAGTCTAATGACTGTCCAATATCCAATGATTTATTTTTCGGTGGTCGAATATTTCATGGTACTTAATGCATTTGAAGATAAAAACAATACAATTGAAATATTTAATAGACTAAAAATATGTACTCCTATTGCTTTTACATAATATGTGTCATTAAAAATAAATTCCTAATATTCTTCTACATTTAGTAGGTATATACAGTGGGAATCACAGGTAATTTTATTGTATGATTTTCATCCAAATCATTGAAGTTTGTCTGTAAGTAGTGACAAATTTGGGTATGGATACTTCTCAGAGTTGGTTAAAAAAGAAAGCTACTCAATGTAGAAAACCAAATTTTAAAGGAAAAACACGTATTATGCACTAAATTTAACATACATTTATGTTATACAAAAACAAGTCATGGTTTTTCTGATTACCATTGTGAATAATTATTATTTTGTTTAGATTATGAACAGAGTGATGGAATCAATAAATTGGTTTTATAGTAATGTGTGTTTTATTTTTTTATTTTTGTGTCTGGCATCACGTTTTGGGGCACTAAAAATGTTTCGATTTTTTTAAACAGCACACTTTACTGAAAGGAAAGTGAATGTAGATGGTACTTGGGCAAGTCAAAAATGAAACATTTTTAATACTTTTAAAAAGCCTCGAAAAAAACGATAAAAAAAATTTACGAAAAAACGAGAAATTTTACGCAAAACCATGTTTTGACACTCATTTTTTAAAAAAATGCTCTAACATAAAAATCAAATAACGCAAACACTTGAAATTTTAACCAAATGTTTAAATTCACATTTTCTATGAATGATTATGTTATTATAGACTAATTTATAGACAATTTAAATTTTCGATTTTTGTAAGATTTTTTTTTGAAATATCTATAAAATTTATTGAACTGTCCGAAAACTCTTAAAAATTTAATACAAGGTTTACTATAAGTTATAATTATCGTAACTAAAAAATATCAGAGATCGTTTTACTCAAATTTTTCTTATAAGCCCATAAATTCAAATTTGTGTAAAATATGATAAGTTATTTTGTAGTTGAAAATTCATAAAAAATTTTCTGTTTATACTAAGGTTCAAAATTTTAACACTAGGTTATCCATAAGCTGCTCTTCAAAAATCTATAAAAAAATTTCTACCGGACTTAAAGGAAAAAATTTTATGACCGTTTGAAATTTAAATTTTTACGAAAATACATAAAATAGCGATTTATTCTCAAACAATTTTAAATATTTGTTATAATTCAAAAAGTACCTATAAGTCGCAGAAACTTGAAATTTTTACCAGCTGTTAAAATTGGCATTTCCTTTACCACTTATTATTTTCAAAATATTATAATAATTTTTATGCTACTTATAGGAATTTAAAATAATCGATTTTTTTACATTTTAGATTCTGAACGGAGTGATGGAATCTATTGATTTTACAATGATGTGTTTTTTTTTTATGTCTGACGACACCTTTTTTTGCAGTAAAAATGCTTCAATTTACTTAAACAGCAACTTTTCTGAAAGGAAAGTGAATGTAGATGGTACTTAGGCAAATCAAAAAGTCCAACTTTTTAATACTTTTTGAAAAAATCGAAAAAAAAAGAAAAAAATTACGAAAAAACGGGAAATTTTACGCAAAATCACGTTTTTACAAACTATATTTTTTTAAAATACTCTAACTTAAATACGAAAAACTACAACAACTTGAAATTTTCACCAAATCTTTATATTGGTGTTTTCTATACATGATTAAGTTTTTAAAGTATTTTGACTTATTTTGAATTATTTAAAGACAAATTAAATTTTCGATTTTTGTAAGTTTTTTTTTGAAATATCTATAAAATTTAATTGGCTGGCCGAAAACTCTCGATAATTATTTTAAATTATACTAATTGTAACTAAAAAATATCGGTGATTGTATCACTCAAATTTTTTTTAAAAGCCCATAAAGTTAAAATTAGTATTAAATATGTTAAAATCGCAATAATTTGCAAGTTATTTTGTTGTTGAAAATTCATAAAATTTTTTCTGTCTATAACTAAGGTTCAAAATTTTTATCACTAGGTTGTCCATAAGCTTACCTTCAAAAATATATAAAAAAAATTCTACCAGACTTAAGAGGAAAAATTTTATGACTGTTTTAAATTTAAATTTTTACGAAATGCATTATAATTCAATTTAAATATATAATACTATATTATTATATATACATTTTAGACAAACATATTAACTCCGTTCAGAATCGTTCTTCGAATACATTAATACCTATCACTGCATTCGAATTTAACAAATCCATTGTAATAATGACCTATCCTATTTTCAATTGCAATAATTATTACTTATAATAAATCTTGTATTAAATTTTTAAGAATTTTTGGACAGCCAAATTTTTTTTATCGATGTTTCAAAAAAAAAACTTAAAAAAATTGAAAATTTAAATGATCCATAAATAGGTAAAAAAAAGTCAAAATACTTTGAAAACTTAACCATATACAGAAAAGGCTAATATAAACATTTGGTGAAAACTATTCAAGTTTTTGAAGGTTTTTATTATATTATAACTGATCCATCATAATGACCTATAACTTAAGTCCACTATACCCCTACTGTACAGCAGAGCGAGTTCCCATCCGGTTTTTACTTGATGATGACAATTTTCGACAGCTAGCTGTTTTTGAAAAATAGTTAAATGTGAAATTAAATTTTAAAATTGTGTTACAAAGACCCATTATCGAATTATGCTTGAGTTTATAGTATATGAACATTAAACACATTAATTAATTCTTTAAAAGAAGCTGTACTAACTACAATACTTATATATTGATTTACATTACGAGTAGATATGTATATTAAGTGAACCAACAATAAGAAATCACCTTAGCTATTATATTAACATTAGTTATTAGTTATTATATTGACATTATTGAAATTTTTTAATTGTAGAAAAACAGAATAAAGATCAAAATAATATAAGAATCAAAATATTAGAAACTATCAAATAGAATATAAAATGGAAGAATAAAAGTTTACTGGATCCAGACTTAGGATACTATAATATAGTGATATTCTTAAACGATTTTAAATATTTGTTATAATTAAAAAAGTATAAGTCGCAGAAACTTGAAATTTTTACCAGCTGTCAATATTGACATTTCCTTAAAGTCATTATATTCGAATAATTATCTAGATAAAATTTTGCCCAACTCTGTTATATACACATTTTAGACAAACATATTAACTCTATTCAGAATCATTATTCATATATAATGATATCTATTTTTGCATTCAAATTTAACAAATCCATTGTGATAATGACCTATCCTACAAACGAGGTGCACTTCACTCCCAACTGTACAGCAAAGCAAGGCCCATCCGTTTTTTTTTTTATAATCGTTGCTAAAAAAAATTTGGCTTGTACAAAATACTTGAAAATTTAATAGAAGATTCCACATAAGTAGTTCTTATTGTTATTCAAAAATTATTGAAATCCATATGCCTAATTATTTTTTATTTGAAAAGCAAATTTTGATATTATATTTCAATTTAAATATAACTTAATATATTATAATATACCTATTCTATATCAACAAATCATCTCCGTTTAGAATCATTATTCGTATACAATGATATGTATCATTGCATTCAATTTTAATAAATGCATTGTAATGACCTATCCTATGAACGAGGTTCATTCCACCCCCAACTGTACAGCAGAGCGAGTCCCATCCGGTTCTTTTTATTTATGATAACTAATTTATTTTTGTTACCTAAGAACCGTTCATAAGTATTTATATCTATTAAATTTATATTTTAGTATTTTACATAATTATTATGTATAGTAAATACTTAAGGATTTTAATAATAATGTATATTATTTTATATTTTTCTCCGAACTCCTAGTGTCCATTATAGTGGACATCAGTGTTTATTTATTAAAAACATTAAAAAAAAAAATTGTGATATACTGCAAGATCACCGATTACTAGGGCTCGGAAGTTGTAGGAGTTGCATATTATTCTGTATGCTCTCAATTTGTAGTCGATCAAGCTAGAAATCTGTTTTATACAATGACGAGTTTAAATACAAAAATTAAAAATACATTTTTTTTTTTGTACATTTTGTCAATTTTAGAAAAAGATGCATATTTCTTTATTTTCATTGGATTTATATGCTCGTTAAATATTGTCTAAAAAAATTAATGTTTTCTTCTAATAATTATGGTTTTATTTTATTTTCGGTTATTTAACATACAATACAGTCGCCATACCGTACTGTAACCATAATATAGTCAATATATTCGTTAAATTAATAGTCGCGACGTATTAAAGAAGCATATTTCTTTATTGCACTAACATTTATATTAATATAACCATCGTTTGTTTGATATAGAAAATATCAAGAAAGTTCTGGTTGTTCAATGCAATTCGTTTACAGGTATAACGGATACAATAGTCTATACGTTTAATGAATTTAAAAAAAAATTAATATCATTTTTCAAATAACTTTTATTCTATATATATTTTTAGATTGAAAAAATTACAATCCATTAAAAATAAAATACAAGCAAAACATAATAAATACATCATTTTGTATCCATAGTAAATTTTTTTGCATAATAAAATTTAATAAACTTTATTATGCATATTTAACATTTTTCATGTATATTTTACTAATTTTTTTGTGCATATTTTGCATTTTTTAGCTCTTATAACTACCGAGCCCTACTGATTATAAATGCAATAAAAAAAATATTTCCAAGAAATATAATTCAGTAATGAAAGGATTAAATTAATATATTTGGTTAACATTTCTGGAAAACAAAATAATAACTTTACTACCTCAATAAATAGCCCAGCAATTATAACATTAAATAAAGCACTACAACGTTTATACCTTTTTTTATAATTGATGCAATAAAAACAAAATTATAAATTCAATTGATTTATTTATTCAACTCTCGTAGCTTGATGTGATATTACTGTAATATCAGTACTTACAGATATCTGAATAAAACAACAATCTACAAATACAATCATTAATTTATAATATAGAAATGTGTTTCTACAAGTTTATCGGAAACCACAATGTAAAATTAAAACTGAAAACTATGAGTCATTCTTTACTTAATGAGCTGCATCAATTTTTTTTTGTTCTTCAATCTTTGCATTTTCTTCTTTTGGTTCATCAAACACATAATCAATTTCTTCATGAGGCCAGAATGATGGTTTGTTCTCCAAGTCTAATGTTAACTCTGGTTCAATATAAGCGGCATCTTCATACGTCATTTGACTGTATGGCAACATTTTGTTGATTACATCGATTCTTGCTTCGGCTTTTTGAATAATTTCATTTGATTCAACAATGAATTGTTCAATGCCTTTTACCTAGGTATAAAAAAATATATATAACAAGACGTTTTTGTATAATATAAGGAGAGAAGAATTAAAAAAACAATTACAGTTTCTTTTTCAAGATTATCAATCGCTGCAGAATACTTGTCTTCTGGGTATGGGATTTTAACTCCGCTGTACAATTTCTCAAAGTTCTCGACTAAGCCAGGTAAGGCAATTTTACTTTTGTAAAGTGCCCAATCGATTTTCAATGGTTCAGCTGGTGAAGCCAACATTCTGAAACCATACACCAAACATTAAGCACTGTTCTACATTATAATTTGTACATAATACATTGTGACATTTAATATAAAAATATATTAGTTAAGGGCGTGTGGCCTTTAAATGACCTCAACATACTTGCGAAGGTATACGTCGGATTTGGACTTGAATCCCAAATAGGATGCTTTGTCAATTTCTGGTACACGTTCTGCAATTGCAGCCCAGTTCACGCTGGATTGGGAAATACGTTTGGCTGCCATCCTGAAGCGAAAATCAAATAGAAATTAAAAGAAAATTGCACGTAAAACGTGAAGAATGAGAAGAGAGACGATGTGTGAAAAATTATATATGGTATTATCAAAGCAGCTGATACGAGGATACGACTATGTAAATTAATACGGCCAACTAGTAAGTGACAGGTTGAACACTTTGAGAAAAATATAATTCTCTCCCAACAGTCATTAAACACTATTTACAGGATCGTAGGTAGCCAATATAATAATTTATTATTTTTTAAATTACGGACACATTCCGTCATTTGTTAATTGCTTAGATTAGACTCGTTTATTCGTTAATACGACATTAAACATTTATAGTCTAATAAGCAAGGCTATAGATACTATATACTATAGTATCTATAGCCGTGCTAATAAGAAACTCAATTAAAGACTTTGGATGATATGAAACATCAAAACTATTATGATAAAAGCAGAATTGTTTTATTATTAATTACTAATAATTACCAATTAGTCGTCTATAAGGTGTATTCTGTGTATTTTCCAGTAAAGGGTGTGATACAGTTTCGACAATTAAGCGAAAGAATAATTAAGCACCGGAAAGTTGAATAAATATAAGTCATAAAGAAATAATTTTATATTTAATCATATCGGATCAAGTTTGTATGTCACTTCTTACCTTTCAGTAAGTAAATGACGCAAAAACTCTGTGACAATACACTTTTTTTTAGTTATTTAGAAAAGACACAAATAGAATGATTCATATAAATATTTGCATTGTATTGTATTAAATAAGTATATACAACTATAGATTCCACAGATCCCTCTGCCATTTTAAAATTGCTTTGATTTAAATAAAAATAACTTGCCAATAACAAATAATTAACTTGAAAGATCAGAACATATAAGATGAATTTTTATTATAATATTCAACATGTATATTGTATAAATAATGAAACAGAATACACGATAAAAATGATTTGTCTTAAACCTTAAAGTATAATTCTACATATAATCCTGTTCAACATAAAAATTTGAACAAAGAATGTTTAAAAAAAAAATTACAATTGAAAAATATTTACAAATTATGAAGCTAGTGTTGTGGGTGTAGGACTTGTTAAGAGGTGAAGGACTGTTAATTTCAATAACTACTCCTTGTTCTGAACTAGTAACAGCCTGTTGTGGCTGTACTTGAGCTTGTGGTTTTAAACGTACAACAGAAATTTGCTGGGCAGCATCAACAGCCTGAGTCCCATTTTACTGTTTTTCTTTTTCTCTTGGTGCTTCCTCATAATTATCACTTTATGTTAGGTCAACCAAAGATGTTTTTAAGTTTTCAGACTCCTTAGAGTTTGCAGGTTCCTTAGAGCTTTCTGGTTTAGGATTTGATTTTATTTCATTTTTTACTTCTGAAGTTTTTTCATCACTTATCATCTAAGTATTCTAAGTTAATTGAGTCTATTGGAGTCTCTTTAACTGCGGGACTGGTTTCAGTTTCTTTTAGATCTTCATACATTCTCCATGTACTATCAGTTAATTTTTCAATTTCTCCACCATTAGCAGAAAGATTAGGACTTTGTAACTACTTCCAAAAAGTAATTTTAAATTTGAATATCATCATACACACAAGGTTTATTATAAGTAGGGCACAACCATGTTGGTTTTTTCTCGTTCATTGAAATATATATACTTGCATAAAAACATTGCAAATTATCACAATTAACAGATTTTGTAGGTGTCATCATTCTCATTTTGCCCAACGGACACATCAGAGAAACACGATAAGATGTAGTGGCTAAATCTGGATCAACATCCGCCAACATTTTGTTTCCTTTGAACTTCTTGCTCTTTTTCCCATAAGTCTTTTCATCAAAATGTCTAAATTTAATTTTTTTAGTAAACTCATTCCAAAGAAATAATTTTTTCCATCTGGAACCCAATTTACTATTATTGTATTATCAATAATTGGATTAAGTTTGAGGCCATGAGTAATATGGATTGGTTTTGGAATTCGTTTAGCTTCAGTTCCTGGTCGAACATTAGGAGGAGATTGTGGCAACTGGCAAGCTTTATTTCCAATCCGAATGTGAAGTCCAAGAGGCAAAAAATCAGTTAACTCAGTAGCTCCTGGATCATGTAAACAAATTTTAATTTGCACTACATAAGTATATTCAACTTTAGATAGATTTGAAATGTCACGATTCATTCCAATTAGAGTTGCATGTTCGCCAAGCAGTTTAAATGTGTATGTTGCTTCTCTCATACCTGCAAATAAAATCAACAATAGAGTAATGAGCTCAGCATTTAAGAAATCCTATTAAATGTTATTAAATAATTTTACCTATTGGTACGTTCAGCAATGAACATCTCTCTTGGCCAATCAGATTAGTGGGCTGAATTACTTCGCCAACCAGTTCAAAAAATGGTAATTTTTTAAATTTGATATTTACCAATGATTGAGGGGGTGGTGGTATGTGGTAATAGCATTATTTGGGTTCCCAGGATGTAATGTAATATTCAATCTCCTCGGATCTGCTGGTACCATATTTACTGCCGGATTTGTAGGCCCTTGACTTATTATTCTGTGAATACCATTATGGTTATTATTGTTTCCATAGATGCCTCTTGGAATTTGAGGCATGACTTGAGGTAAACCAGGAAGTGGTATATGTATAGTAGATTGGCTAACTTGTGAAGATATATGTCTTTCTGTATTATCCTGCACTCGTATATTCATCATATTATTTTGTTGCATATTATTTGGCATACTAGCCTGTATATTACAATACATCTTGGAAATTTTTACTACATATGATTGAATATTTAAGGTCAATGGTCTATGTAATAATTCAAGTGCACGTTCTTTCAACTCAGATTTTCTACCATTTTTATCAAAACCAAACATTCCTAAATTTGAATGATGATTCTCTCATACCTGTAAAAAAAAAAATCAACAATAACACCTTGGAATACATATAAAATGTAATTGTATAATTTTACCTCTAGTTACATTTTACAATGAACATCTCTCTTGGCCAATCAGATTAGTTGGCTTGATTGCTTCTCCAACTAGTTCAAAAAATGGTCATTTTTTAAATTTGATATTGACCATTGATGGAGGGGGTAGTGGCTGTGTAGAAATAGCATTATTTGGGTTCTCATGATGTAATGCAATATCCAATTTCCTCGGATGTGCTGGTACCATATTTACTGTCAGATTTGTAGGCACTTGACTTATTATCCTGCTAGGACAATTAGGCTGATAACAATAAGGGTAATTATGGTTTGCATAGATACCTCTTGGAATTTGGGGCATAACCTGAGGTAAATCAGCTCTAGCCATTTGCATTGTTGATTGGCTATATTGGGAAGGAGGTGTATCCTTGTAGATTATCTTGTTCACACATATTCATTATTTAGCTTGTTGCATTGTGTTTTAGTGTTTTGCATCAAACTAGGATTTGGCGCATAAATCTGCATATTAAGATAAATCTCTGCAATTTTTGATATATATCCTTAAGTATTAAAAGTTAATGGTCTACTCCATAATAATTCAAGTACACGATCTCTTAATTCAGATTTTCGACCCGTTTTAGAACAACTAAATGTTCCTAATAGATTTTGTAAATCATTGGTCCGAAAACAGGCCAACATTTGTCTGTATGTTTCATCATTATATCTAAACATAATAAAACAATCAATTTACTAAAATTTTGTGGTATTCTGATTACAGACAAATTTATATATAACATTTTTTAAGGAACCTAAACTAGATTTTTAAGAATCTCTCATTTTTACATCCAATAATCTTAATAGCCAAATTAGCTTTTACAAACCATCTAGGCCCATTTTTACTAATCTCTAAAATTACAAAAAAGATTGATTTATTACACAAATTGTTTGTATTTTTTATTATATATTTAAATGTTGCAAATTTCAATGGATATTATTTAATAATTTTTTACTATAAAATTATGACATACCAATTCTTTAATATGTAGCACAGAACAAGTTTATTTATTTTTAAGTATTTTTTTGTAGCAAATTATATATTAGGATAAAACCAAATTTCATTTTAAAATAACATAATTTTACCTTGATTATTGTTTTAACTAATAATGTTGTATACAACCAAAACTATCTACAGTACATGTAATATAAAAACTAAATACTTTGATTTTTAACTACAATTAAATTATGCTAGTCGGTTATTCTCTTATTTCTATTTTTGGTTTGACACTAGTACACTACAGAACTTTTGAACTTGCATCTTTAACAAGGCATTTTTAATAAAATATATTAATCTTGCACCATATTTGACATAATATAAAATAATATGAATACTTGAGTTAGGGTGCACTAAATTATATTTATGAGTTTGATTTTAAATTTTTGAAATTACAACCATTTCTGAATGATTGAAGAGAAACTGACAAGGACTTTAAAACGGGTTACATCAAAAGTGTTGAATAATAAAGATTTCACCTTTTAAAAATGTCAGAATAATATAAGTTCAACATATATACCTAGGAAAGGTTTGCTTTTTTTAATCGAAATACACGCCACTTGCATTCAAGTCAACACAAGCAATGAATTTACTTGGATATTAATTTCAAATGAATTGATGAATTAAGTCAGTTGAAAACATCAAATGTGTAACAGTAATAGTATAATATACTATATACTATATATTAAAGTACATAATATACTTATATAATATTTTTCAAATGAAAATCAGGTTACGGTTTTAAAAAGATTGAGAACCACTGGCCTAATGTCTATACCTTAAGAACAGTGACAGTTTTCAGAAATTTTTTTCTTTTCCTGAATATGATTTATCAACTGGGATAGATTTTTGAGTTTCTTTTTTAGCCATGCATTTGTATTCTGCAATTTTTTTGTTCTGATCTTAAGTTTCTAACTATGTTTTGAGATACATCCCAATATTGTTTGCGCTTTATTGGAGTATTAAGGGAATCAATTTTAAAATCACCAAACAAGCTTTTTCTTTTCCTAGAAAACAAATAAATAAAACTGTAATCATTAATAAATAATATCACTGATGAAGAGAAAAAGCAAAGCTAAGATATTTTTGCAGTTAAAAAGTACAACTTATAGTAATATTGTACTATATTATATAATCAATGGTAATAATTATTTAATTTTGAAAACAATTACACACACATTTTTAAAGTTATTAAGAATGGCTTATTAGTTATTTTTTTTTTACTTACATAGTGCTATCTATTCATTTTGGAGTACTTCATACATCTTCAATAGGTGAACAAGGTACACACAATCCATCATTATTTTTAGTTGGTGTAACTAATTTTACATTTTCAATATGAGAAGGTCCTGGAATATTGAAACTGTCAAATAGTAGATCCAACTGTGATAATAAATGGACAATGTCGCTCATATTTTTTGCAGCAACTTGAACATCAGTGCAAGATGGTTTATATGTATTCACACTATCATATAGTTCATCATTGAAAACATAAACACATTCTTCAATTTCAAACACCGAGGGTACTGCTTTGTTATAAAGTGAAAATGTTTAAGATCTAACAGTTTTAATAAAATCAATTTCTTCAAAGTGTTTGCTACATACAAAACTGCTTTTACAAGTTTTAAAAGTAGGATAATATATTTTAATACGCTCTACCTCTATATTTCTGAGCTCTTCAGCCATTGGAAACCTATAATAATGAACCATAAATACATTAATAAAGTTTTATGTTACTAACTAAAATTTTAATATAATATATTACTTGTGTAGTTTAATGTTCCATTGTTTTGATGCAACACTTTTACAAAGTGGAACCGAGCAAGTCTGAACCATTATGATATATGATGTACACTGTAAAAAAATTTATAAATAATAAAGACAACTGAACACTGAACAAGAATGGTCAATACTCAAATATTCAATAATTAAAAGGCGGTAGTCAGTAAATAAAAACAAAAATAGTCAGTAGTCACTAGTCAGTAATCACTACTTGATGAGTCAATCAAATAGTTTTTATTATCAGTTACCATTATATTTGTTATCATTCATGATTGCCAATTGCTATGGAGTATAAGAAATCATTTTTATTTTCCTACCGGATACTTGTTTTTGCTTATCTGATAATTGATATTATCTGATTCACGATTTAAGATATAATCTTAAATCGTGGTCTGATTAATTATTATTTATTACCCAAAGCGCAGTCTGGCAGTCCATTTAGTTAATAGGTCTATGATATAACTGTCGGTATTTATAACTGAATTATTATAAAATATAAATAACAATTTAAAAATTGAAATAACAAGAAAAATCTAAAAAACACTAACGTTCAGAGTACTCAGCTAACACAAAGGCCAAAAGACTAATCACGAATTCACGGATGAAAATTGAAATAAACAAAGCCCTGCGAGATGTATTCATTTTAATATGACTGATTTTCATTTTCAATGATAAAAAAATACCAATTTCGTCATATTTCAAAACTATAGATAATTTTGGTGACGTTGGTATGTCGCGTGTCTTAAACTTGATTTCAATTCCATCATATAGAGCAGCCAGCGCCCAGCAGGGATGGCGAACCTATATCAATTTAGATATAATAATTATGGTATATCTTAATTCGTGCACGCGTGTCACAGGGTAACACGCGCTCATTATTTCGGTGACACTCCAATTTAAATATAATTCATAAGTTTTACTTCACTTTCCAAAAAAAATTACTGATAATTTGAAATAATTTTTAATTTATTGTAATATATCGTAAGATATCACGACTGTGGATATTACAGCCGTGGATATTATTAACTTAATTTATATTTACCTAACAACAATGAAAATCATGTTTATATGTTTAATTAATAATTTTTCAAGCAAAAAATGATCTGAAAAATTTCTGACACGTAAGGCAAATAAAATCAAACCAAGCGTTTTGATTTGACACGCAGTTATCAAAAGGTTCGCCATCCCTGCTATATAGAGTTACAACTCCCTGGTTCAGTAATTCAAATATTGTCACAGTTTTGCCATGTTATTAGTTTTAATATTAGCGTAAAATTACCTATTAGTTATTATCAAATATTATGAGAAGCACATTCAAAATACATTTCTCCATTGGTTTTTGACGATATTTTAATTTTCAAACAGACTATGAGTTTTTTAAATTGTAATTTTTTACATACTCATATAACTTGCTCAAAAATTAAAATATCGTAAAACACAGATAATATTTTTACCATAATATTTGATATGTCAGTTCTAGCCATAAGACCTTTTAAGTTTAGGTAATAGACCTACTAATAGACCTTTTAAGTAAAAGGTCAATGGTTTTCTCTAATACTTAAACTAACAACACAGCATTTGAACTCCTAGACGCAAATTTACTATTTGTACGTTTATTAGACTGTGTGTGGGTGTAGAGTATAGCGTCCTCTTAGGACTCAACCATAGGCAGTAAAATATTAAACACAACTGTCACTACTTATTGCACGTATACAGCAGGTATACAACATTTCAACATATTATATAACAATATATCATATTATTAATAAATTAGTTATATATCAATAAATTTGTCCAAAAAATAAGTTATTTTAACTCCACTTGATAGGAACGTAATAGAAATTATTTAGAAGCTTGTCTTTATTTTCCATAAGTGTTTTGTTAAAACTAACATACCTGTCAATCAAAAAATTTGATACCTTTCATCTTTTGTTATAGGTCATAATAGTGAATTAGTGATACATTCTCATATATCATGATGTCATGGTATGTGTTTAAAATCTATGCCTAAAGTTAACAAGCTCTATCTATAACATAATATATATGCATTTTAGCATTTATCTTATCAGAATAGTTTGAATTTCTGACCATGTATTATTATACTCTTCGTGCCAAACTTTTTAAAGTTTTCAATAACACACGTCATAGTTATACCACAAATAATAAATTTCTATTGCAAAAATTAATAATCCAAATATCACTCACTAGTCACTAGTCAGTCACTCACTTAAGTACTGATCGTTTTATTTCAAAAACAACAAAATTTATGAAATTGAAATTTCAAACAGTCGTTCCTCTATAAAATACTCTAGAATCTAGATGTGCAATAATATAAGGGATTTTAAATAATGTGTTAAGCCGATTATTTTTGCGTCACCGCCGAATCTTAATTTTTAAATCACCGTAGTACTTAGGCCGGGGTTATACTAACTGTAATAACTATAGCAAATAAATACTTGTAATTGCCTGTTTCCAAGACAACGGTTATAAATATTTAGGTATATTTGTTCAATGAATCATACATTTCTGTAGTATGTATTTGCTTGTATCTGTAAACAGTAAACTCGCTAACTATTGTTATTTCATATAAATATATATTTAATACTATTTAAATTAATTAGTACCTAATAATTATTATAGAATATGTTTAATTCTGAAAAACCTTTACCAAAAGATTATGCTGAAGTAGCTAAAAGAATAAGAGAAAGCCTTTTCCATGAAGAACGAAGAAAACGAATTTTTAATCCGGCTACAAGGACTATGGGAGTAAGTTATAGTTATTTACTATTATTCAGGGCTATACTATTTATCCTAAGACACTATGGGCAACCTATGGCTTCCGTTATTAAGGAGCCTTAAATCTTGTAATGAACATTTTTTACTTCTAGTATACGCAATAATACACGAGTAATACTAATGATAAGGGCTGGGATCTTAATTCCCTGAAAATTATTCAAAAATGTTTTCAAAGTAGTAAAAATTGACATTATAAAAATGAATTTACCGCATAAATGATCTATACATTTTTGTCATTAAATATTTAAATGTACTTTTTTCGATTAATTTAAAAGCGTGATTGAATGCCCAAGGTTTCCTATTGTAATTTTAAATTTGGTTTTTATAATACATAACTACTGAGTAGATTGGGTGGAATCGAGGAAGAGGTAAACCACCGGTGTAAGACCGTGAAGGGCGTAAATAAGTTATTGCTATGTTGACTAGTTGGTCAATATAGTGGCTACATTTTTTATCTTGCCTTAGGTTTCAAAATATCTTTATCAGGCCCTGTTATTACAACTTATTAATTTATAGTTATTATCTATGATTTATTACTTATTAATAGGTCTTCAAACTTTTCATAATTTTAATGTTAATAAAATAAATTCAATTTTCGATTAGATTGACAAAGATGCTCTTGATAAACAAGTCAAAGAAAAGAAGATGTTACAAGACGAAGAGGAAGCCAAAAATCAGGCTTATACTAATAAATTACTGCAAGATTGTGAAACATCACTAAAATCAGATGAACAAAAAAGAAAAGTAACTTCACAATATTTATAATTACATAATTTTTATAAATTACAATGCTTTCTATTGATAGGTAATAAGTTGAAAAAGTAAATTCATAACATAATTATTATTTGACTACTCTTTTGGAATTGGCATAAAAATTATAAACAAACTATTTAGACAATATGATAACTGAATTCATTCATACTAAAGTGAGAATCAATTTGAGATCATAATTTATTTTAAAATAAATATGATAATAATAAACATGTTTTTTGTAAAACGCAGTTATACCTCATAGAAATTGTTGGTCCTTTGACCTTAAATATCGATTTTAATAGAATTAATAAAATATATTATATATGCATTAAAAATAATATTTACTTAACTCCATAGTTGGTTAAAATATAGTAATTTTATTTTTATGGGTGATATATAATAATTTTTTAAAGTGTTGTAAATTAAATTTCACAAAAAAATTTCGAAATAAGTAATTAAATGCTGAAATGCCGACTATATGATTTAACTGTTAAAATTACTTTTATATCATACCTTTATGTGACGCGAATCACAGAGTTCGATTTTACGTGTAAAAAATTATTTAGGTTTTCTAGCAACAGTTTTTAGATATAGATATTGCTTTTGTTGTTCGTTGTTGACCATTATTTTCAAAATACACAATCATTTTTATACAAAATAAATCGGTCTTATATGTGTGCTGGTCGCTGGATACGAAAATTATACAAGACACAGCTTTTATTCCATTATAAGTATACATTAATCGATGGAAATAAATCATATTTCGTAAAAACCTTTATGTTTAGAAACAAAAGCAATTAGATTTAGAGATTTTGGAGTTCAGAAAAAAATACCAAGCACCTGAAACGCGAAGGGAATTTGACATAAACAATCCGCTTAAATGCAATAAAGGTAAATCGAGTGATGGCAGTGACCCAAGAAATACAGCGACCTTGTAAGTTAACGAAGAATGAATAATGTCTATGTTGTAGTGTATTGTTTTTGTACATATTAATTTTTCGTTTCACATTTTAGTTTCGAAGGCGCAGAAGACACAACAAATGAAGAAAGAGCTGAACAAATATTACAACAGCGGGTGTGGTTAGAAATGCAAATCCGTGACAAGAAAATGGTCCAGGAAGAGGACAACAACTTTGAACGCACGTGGCAAGAAATGCAGCAAACTACAGCTCAACGAGCATTGGCGCTTGCGTCGCTGGAAAATGAGTGTAAAAAAAAGCTGTTAGAAGCCAATCACCGTTATAACCAAGCATTAGTAAGCTGTTTTTCACTTGCCTTACATTACTATGGAGTGTGCAAGTAATTTAATGATATATATATATATATATATATATATATATATATTATAGGCTGTCGAGCAAAAGATGAGTAGGAGTTTAGCGGAAGCCGAAAACACAGAGGACAAAATGGCAGAAATATACAACGCAATCACAGGAGATTTCTTGACGGAGAATCCTGAATCTGGGTTCAACAGTGCTTTAGGTCCCGGGAAAATAGTTACATCACGATATAAAGGATTAACGCCAGCTATGAAACAAGCAATATACGACGAACAAGCCAAACAAAGAGTGGAACTTAAGGTATATAATAAATATATATTTAGGTAATTATATTAATTGGTTTATTTTTGGTGACTAACAAATTTAAGACTTAGCTAAGGGCGTCCGCAGGAATTTGTTAAGACGAGGGGGGGGGATAAAGTTTTTTAATTTTTATTTCATTATCTGATTAGTAATAAAGTACCTCATTGTTTGTGACGTGTTTTCTTTCATATAGGTAGGTAACGTAAATAAATTATTAATTATGTGTAGATAGTTTGAACTTAATTTTACAGCATTAATCAATTAATTAGTGAGCAACTTTAAATTAACAAATGCATTTTTTTTTATATAAATAAATTGCAACTATTAATTTGACTGTTAAAAATTCAGTTATTGATACCACACATTTGAAAATATTGTACCTATCTATACAATTTGTATTCTATGAATGTATGACCATTAATTATTTTTAACAAAAGAGTAAAAACTTGGTTAATATCACACTTGACCTCACCCCACCACTATATGCCATAAGTCTATAAAAGCAATGTTCATAGTTGAGTGTAAAAAAAGTGAATAAAATGTTTTTAATTTAAAAAATTATTTATTTTGTGATATTTTATATTACATGATTATTATGATAATTTACCTAGGAAAAAGCAAAGAGGAGACGGATTCCCCTACTTGCCCTCCTGCGGACGCCCTTGGACATAGGACAGACATAATAGACTTAAGATAGTCAATTAATTATCTATCACCCATATGTTATCACTCAACAGTGGAAATCATCAAAATAAAACAAACTATTGAAAATAATAGATTTTGAGTTATAACATTTTCAAATTAGCGTTTTAGGTTTCATTTAGTATAATCAATACCATTGAATATTGATTATAATTATAAAATATTAACATTTATAATATTAATATATTTATAATCAATGGCAATACTTAATAGCATAATATACGCCAGATAGGTGACAGGTCAAATTAAATACGTTTTAAGTAAATAAGACCAAAAATAATTTTAAAAAACTACAGAAAATTAAAATTAAGTGACTTCCGTAAAATCAAACATGGGACGTGCAAAACAAACATTGTCATGTTATCCTCAAATTATTAGATAACTCGACGATTATAATTTATAATTAAAATACCAAAAAACCCCATGTTAAGAGAAAATAAATTGAGTTAAATCATTTTGGGCCGTTACATGGGTACATTATACGATGTTAATTTGTTAGCTATATGGCTCTGATCATAATATTATATAGTATCTTAAAAATTATGGCTATACAAATTATTCGGTGTTTTAGTTACGAAAAGAGATGTACGAAAAACAAGAAAAAGACTGGTCTGAACTTATAACTATGTTAGCCAGATGTGGTGCAATCAGTGATAGAGAAGTGCAAGCAAAAAAAAAGTAAGTGACTTTTTTAAGAAAATATAATAGTTTTTATTTTTAATAGATATGAAGGATAATCTGTCGACTGTTATACTTAATACAATTACGTTCCGGTTCCTTTTAAATAAAATGTAATAAGTTATTAGTTTATGATAATATAGAAGGAGCGATATTTCATCGATTAAATTATATGTTGGTATTTTCAATTGTGAGTTATTCATTAGAATTTAAAAATTCTCCAGAAAAAACCTAAATATCATTAGTTTTTTTGTAATTTTAAATTAAGATATACATAACAGGTAGTTATAAAGGTAATTTTCTGTGTAAGCCGTAAGGTAAGTGTAAAAACGGAAAAACTTGATCTTTGCATAGATGTAACTACCATGTAGAAAAATGTAAAATACGAGTATTACTAAAGGTACTACTATACTCACTACTGTAGAAATAGAATTTATATAAGATCAGTAATTTTGTTTTTTACGTGTCATAAACATTATCGATATTTACAAGTTAGATAAATTTAAATGTCTTTATAGTTTAGTATAAATCAATAAAATAAATAAATATCGTGAGTCAGGAGTAAGGATTGAGATGAAAGAAATATCTGAAAATATATGAACTTTAAATTTAAAATAATATATATTGTTATTTTTACTTCAAATAACAATTAATTTATATATTTATAGGTGCTTGGAGGATGAAATCAAAGATTTCAATTTAGATCTAGCTTATAAACAGAAAAAAAACCAAGAGTATTTGAATAACGTTTTTTACAAAAATAAGACCTCGGATGAATTTTATGAGCAATTCAACAAAACAACACGATAGTATATGTAATACACAATATAATTCAGTGACGTACACAAATATTTTTATTGGTGGGGGGTTACATTAAAAAAATATATTAATTGAGTGTTTCGATTCCATAAAGTTTGTAAAAAATGATGTTATTTTAAGGGTGAAAATAGTTGTTATATTATTGAACATCCTTAACCGAGTAAAATAAATAATAATTAGTTCATAATTTATTCGTAAAGTATACGTATATTATGTAAATTTTGGCCTCTGGGTAACGGTAGTGGGCCAAATCAGGGACTTAGACGCGTAACTCACCTAGCAATAAAATAAACTGGAACGCAAATCACCAAATTTTAAGGAAATGAGACACTATTTACATAAACTCATATTATTTACCTGCATTATGTTCAGTTCTAGAGCAACTACGTAAATCTTTCTCTTCTAACATCTTCTTCAACGTATTGTATCGGCCCGCGGTGCACACGTTGGGAACCACTGATATAAATGATTCAATGTTTCCAGGTAACCAGGGGTAACCAGGGGCCAGGGCGTTTCAGGACGCTTCTTTTCCGTTTTTGCTTTTTGTCTTTGCTGATAAATCGCCTATTTATACTAAAACCTAGTTACGGTTAACCTGGGTACCTCTGGTTGCCAGGGTAGGTAACATACACATCAGCTAGGTTACTCCATTGAACTATATGATAACTGAAATGCTTACCATCTATAAGACCAATGTAAACATAACCGAAACGGCATGTTAGAAAAAGACAGCAGATAAGAATAGTGCTGCTATCTTTTTTTATCACACATAACAATAAGATTGCTATGTATTTACCAATAAATAATAATTAATAATGTTCGTTTAGGTTCGTTTAACTTTTTGTTCTGACACTTAAGTTATAAACTCAAACTTAAATATTTATTGAGAAGTTTCCATGTTCATTTTATGAAGATATAATTTTAAATAAAGATATTTTTAGTAAGGATCATAATATTTTATACTAGTAACAGATTATGTTTCTTTTACAAATTTTAAAAATCGAGGCAAACTGAAATTTGTTTCAAAGTTTATTTTTAAAATAATATTATTCACTGAAAAATTTTATCTAGCATATTCTTTAAACATAAAAAATATAAACTTTAAAAAAAGATATTATATTAAAAGTTCAAAGACAGTTTTTGAATTGAGTAAAAAATGTATATCCTATACATTTTTGATACATGCACCTAAAAATTACACGAAATGAAAATTGTAAAATTTATATCTTCATATTATTGTACTTTAAGAGTGCATACTCAGTGTAAACAATTAATAAGTACAGCAAAAACAAGGTTCAAAGTCATCCCTTAGGCATAAATTAAACAAACTAATTTTATTTAATCATGTTTAATCTAAGTTATATAATATTGGCATTAATTATATAATAATCAATGACGTTGGTAACATGTTTACAAAGTTACTTTGTGTGTTATAATAACCAGTTTATTTAATTAAACATTTAACTTTTATAATTATTCAATATTTTTATTTGTATAATATAATATTATAGGTTGTTTTAAATTATTTTCAAATATTTGTGTAATTTATATTATGTGTAAATAATATACTGTTGTCAACTATATCATAGATTAAATATTTAATCTATGGTCCGGGAGACTAGTCTCTGCCAACGGGTGACACGTTATTTTTTGCGTATATTTGTGTAGTGCCGTATCTTGTATATTAGATCTTGTAGCGTTTTTGATCCAATATTGAAATAATGGAATCAAAAAATTGTACAATAGATGAATTATTAAATAATGATTTTCATTCGTTTACATAAAAATTAAGTCTCCCATAAATTTTATTCACGCGCCACTACTGGGTATGACTTCAGGACTCTTGCCTGATCTAATCATGGTATTATTCGTTCCTAAACTATCTATAATATTATCTATAATATTAAGTTAAGTTAGGAAAGTAGTAAGTACAATAATTGAGGTAAGTGGTAAGTCAGCTTTGGGTAAGTAGTGAAGTAACTTTCCTTTCAATTTTGAATAATATTACAAAAACTATGTTTTTATTTTAATAAATATTATTTTACTAAGAATAAAATTGTCGTTATCTTATATGCTTAGTTATGAATTAAAACCTTCTATGTTTCAATTTACAACTTAATTTATTCTCAACATTAAACATACAATTAACTGCAACTTCCTTTACATTTATATGACAAATGTAGAAGTTTACAAGAAAAGCATTTCTCAATACTTGTAACTTGTTATATAATAAATTATAATTATCCACTAATAAACCATTTATTTACCGTTTAATTATTTATATTCTATTAAATTAATCATAAAGATTTTGTGGAAGTTGTAAAATAAATAATGATATACCAAATTTTAAGAATCAAACTAAAATAATGTTGCGGTGAATGAATTTAAGATATTGGCGCCATGTGTAAGACAAAGATAGTAACACCATTGTATGTCCCATCTCATTTTTGTCCCATTTTTTTTTTTTGTTTGTCAACACGTTTTGGGGCAGTAAAAATACTTCGATTTCGTCAAACAGCAACTTTTCTGAAAGGAAAGTGAATTTAGATGGTACTTGGGCAAATCAAAAATAAAACTTTTTCAAAAATGTCGAAAAACTAATAAAATAAATAACAAAATACGGCAATTTTTAAGCAAAACCACTTTTTGCCAAAATACATATTTTTAAAACGATCTAACTCAAAAACTTAATACCGCAAAATATACTTGAAATTTTTACCAGTTGTTTAAATTGACGTTTTCTATACATGGTTAAGTTTTCAAAATATTTTGACATTTTTTGGACCTACTCATAAACAATTTCAAATTTCAATTTTTCTAAGTTTTTTTTTTTTTTTAATATCGATAAAAAATTTTTGGCTGGTTAAAAACTCTTGAAAATTTAATGCAAGGTTTATTATAAGTTATAATTATCACAATTAAAATAAATTGAAAACCGTTCCACACAATTTTTTTATAAGCCCATAAAGTCCAAATTTGTATGAAATATGTCAAAATCATGATAATTTGCAAGTTATTTTGTAGTTAAAAATTGATAAAATGTTTTCTATTGATACTTAAGGCTCAAAATGTTAAAACAAGGTTATCCACAAATTATTATTCAAATATCTATAAAAAAAAAAGGAAAATTTAAAGGAAAATTTTTATAACTGTTTGCAATTTAAATTTTTACGAAATTGCATAAAATAAGGTTTTATCCTCAAACAATTTTAAATATTTGTTATTTTTCAAAGAGTATTAGTCGCAGAAACTCGAAAATTTTACCAGTTGTTTAGATTGGCAAATTCTTTTGGTCATTATTTTTAAAAAATAATATACTAATTTTTAAGCAACTTATAGGCAATTTAATTGTTTGATTTTTTTCCTTTTTTTTTTGATAATTGTCGATAAAAAAAATTTGGCTTAGATAAAATATTTGAAAATTTAATTGAAGAATTTGATTTTCAAAAATATTTGTTATATGATTTAAAGAGGGGGATTAGAGAGTGTGGGGACGAAGCCTCCACGTCTTGGTAACGTTTAACAAGTGATGGGGACGCACCTTTTTTAAAACTTAATAGAATCCCCCTACTTTAATTTTTCCAAGTCGAGCACTGGTTGAATATAAAAATGAATTTTTTTTCGTTACTCAAAAGAGTAAAATCTTATCTTCGATCCTCAATGGGTGACGAACGGTTAGGTGATTTAATGCTCATAGCAGTAGAAAAAGAAGGTGCTAACAAAATAGATTTAGACAAAGCAGTAGATAGATTTCTAAACTAAAAAGTAGAAGGTATAAGCTAGAATAGCATAATTAATTAAAAAAATGAATGTATACTGTTTGGAATATTATACTATTATTTATTATAGTATGTTAATTGTATTATTATGTATTATAATATGTTAATAAATGAAATATATAGGTATTAATTGTATTTAGAATAAATTTCATTAGTTAAATACAGGTACCTATAGTAAATATTTTAAGATCTACACCAAAAGGCAAACAAATTATTAATTAATTATTTGACTTTATTTAAATATTGTATTATATATATATATATATAACTATGTAACCCTTCAACAGTTTAACCCCATACAAGTAACTTATACACAAACGATATCTGTATTTACTATTTTAAAAAAAATTGCCTGACGGAAAAAAAATTGGCCTGCTTAAATTTTAGCACCCCTATTAAAAAACTCAAATGGTGCCCCTGACTTTCTCCTCCACAATTCAGTTTGAATCATATGCAGCCAAAAACATATAAATGATTCAATATTTCTAGGTAACCACGGCCCAGGGGTAACCAGGGCGTCTCCATAACGCTTTTCGATTCTGTGTGCCAAAGCAAAGACATAAAATTTCAAAGACGATCACTATAATATCCGCTGTTTTTTGCTCACAACTGAAATATTATTGGACTAATTCCATTGAAAATTATAAAAGCACATAGTCTATGATTTTTTCGGTCGATTGATACCTTATTCCAACGATTTGGTTCATTTATTTGACCTGTAACCTTTAATAAATAATACCAAAATATTAGCACGTATTAAATGGGAATGTTTAGGTTTCTGTATGTATAAACGGTCGTGTGCTACGCCTCTTTTTTTACTTAGCTCGCGCATAGATTATATATATATATATATATATATACACACTATTATGTGGCTAAATTATATTATATTTTCACTTAGCCGAAAGTGGAAATCCACAATCACGGCGGTCAAGGAAATTTGCGATTTATATAGTGGTGAATACACGAAAGATGAAAATTAACTGTATACATACAACGTTATAATCTCTTGATACAAATGAATATATTAACAATTATAAATAATTATTATACTGATATATCTGTGGGTATTTATAAATTGTAATATAATAATAATTAGGTGATTTTATAGTGCAGTACTGGCAATACTGCAGTCTTTATTATCCGAAAATTCCGAAACATTTTGTTACTTTTCACTTAGTTCATGGTATTTGAAATCGTATTAACTATGGTCTATGGTTCAAATGATATAATATATAATTGATCATAAAATAAGATTGCTCGTTGAAAATTCGAAACGAAGAAATTACAATCACAAATTATATGAATATAATATTATATTTCATATAATCTGTGTTACAATTGAGAATTGAGATTTGAGAATCGTATTTAATATAATATTCCGTAATCGTATGTACCGCAATACAGATAGAGTAGAGTTATAAGATAATGGAAAAAAGATAGGATGTTATCTACATCGTAAATTATGATTTGGCCTATAACAGTATCACACAGTTAACACTATACGCTAATACGCATTATGTTCAAAGAGACAGGACCCGATAAGTCGTAACTCGCGAGTATAAGTAGACATATTGTATATAGTACACCAGTCGAATATTGATTATTGCCTATCGGCTGTCGGTATTCATACCATATAAACCCATAATATTATTGTCAATAAAGTTTGTCTTGTCTTGGAAGTGATAACGACGATCTGCCGCCGGCCGCGTTGTTGATTTTTTTTTTTTTGACGGGAATAATTGGTATATATTTTGTAATACAAACGTACAACAATTCATTGCTCTATAATATATGGTGATACGAAGTACAAAAATATGTCGCGGACATGCTGCGTACGATCACAGATTATATGAATATAATCTGTGGTACGATCTACAGCTGTGGTGCACGGTAATGTATTATCGATCAGTGGCGCATGCACTGCGTTCCGCAACCCACTAGACGTCTGAAGTCTGAACCGTGGACACCGCGTCCGCCAACCACCGCGCACCAGTCGCCCGCCCGCACGCGCGGCCATTTTGATTGTTGTGCTCGCCGTGATATGTGTGTACTCTCGGCGCAGCGCTAAGCCGTCCGGTGTATTATTTGTTTTTTTTTTGGATTTTGAAATTTTTCGTATCGTCGTCACACTCCACCCGCTCGACGTGTCGTGTTCCACAGCCGTCACCGTTTACCGACCGTGCACGCGGCGCGCCCAGGGGTCACCGTCGTCGTCTTCGTCGTGTGTCCGATACTTCGAGATCCCGGTTCCATGTTTTAGCCGAACCCCATCGCCGCAGATCGACGACCACCACCATTGCCGTCAGCAACGAGCGTTGTCCTCTCATCTCACGGCAGGCTACCGATACTAAAACTGCAGCTAGCACCAAGGTAAGCGGCGCTCGTAATCGAACCGTGCTGACGCTGGTGTGTGCCGAGAGACACGCCAACATCGCCAATTCGTAATAATCACAACTATTATTATACATTTATAACATTAATATAACGCATTACCATGTAATGTGTCACAATGTTGTCTTGCTGCTATTAAGTATTCATACCGTACACACATATACGTAATTTATATACATTTTTATTTTGATCTGTACGTTTGTATATATTATAATATATCGTATGTATAATATGTGCGTGTGTGTATGAATATATCTTATTTATATATATAATACATATTATGTACTTATGCATTTTATCTTCATTCTCTTTCATTAGTTTTCAGCGAAAACAATTTTTTTTTTTACATATTACCTTAAACTTGTTTTTAAATTTAATCCGCGAGTACATTTCGATATACCGATATCTGATTTAGTTTTTTTATTTATATTTTTTTTAAATCAGTTTGTGTCGTGAAAAACAGTCATTAATCGCGTGTCGCTCTGTCTTTTGTAAGCTTTGTTCTAATTCTAAGTTCTAAAGTCATGTATTTAACGGCAAAAAGTGCGTTCCCGTTAAATATTTCGGCACCTCGATATGCTCGCTGCAATGGAAGGTAAGATCTACCAGAAAACAGCGATCTTTGGGCGGGCTTAAAAGGATTACTGGTCGTTATACTGAATTTAAAATTTATTAGTTTTATTATATATTTAAATTTAAATTTTCTCTACATATTATATGCCATGGATTCGTTTAAAGTTCAGGAAATTATTTTTAGTCAAATTTCACCTATTTGCGCTTCTTATCCTGAACTTAATATCATATTTTTATTCCCTACATATGTTTCAACTTGAATAATTTGTATAATCAATGCTTAGGTATTGTGCATATAACGTGCACAAATGGAATCAGAAAATTCTTCAAATTCTGATGATTCTCAATCAAGTGCTTCAAGTAGATGTGCATCGCCTGATGATGTTAACCAAAATCAATCTGTTAGCGGTTCGCCTTCAGGATCCAGCCATAATTCTGCCCCTCAAAGTCCTGACAATAATACATCTGGATCTCAAAGTATAGAGAATGGTGTGGAATGGAATGCAGAAGAACAAGAAGATCCCCAGTCACCTGATAGTGTATCATCTAAATCTAAAAGTATTGCTGATGAATCGCGCAGTCCTGAACATCAAAGCGATGAGCAGCAAAGCCAAAGTTCAGGATCAAGTTCATCTAGCCGTGCATCTTCAACACTAGGTTCTCCAGACAGAAATAGTCACTCAAGAGCATCATCTAAAGGCTCATCTAAAGCCTCATCTAAAGCCTCATCAAGAAGTAATGAGTCTGATAAAGAGGCAAAAGAACCCCCCGATAATTATTTATCAGATGTATCTGATGAAGATTCAATGGACAATATAAATGATGATGCTTCCCAAGTATATACATTATTTAAATACATTTAATAAATGATTTTAAACCTTTTATTTTTCTAGAAAAGTGCTAAAGAGTGGAAAAGTGACCATGATACTGATGATACCCCATCAAAAGATACTGCTCTTCCAGTTAATGGTCATAACAACTTGGATGCTAAAACAGAATCTAATGTTGTTAATGATCCCGAAGAACCCTTAGACTTTGAAGCTGAAGATGGTGAGGATGGAGAATGTGATGAGCCTAAACCAGTTAAAGAAGTGACTGGGATTGAAGAAGTAAAGGAATCAGAGGAACTAGAAGAGGGTGAAGTTTCTGACGAAGGTGAACATCGTCCAGAAGAGACAGAACCCAGGCCAATATGTCGATTTTATTCTAGAGGACAATGTACTTGGGGTGCAAGCTGTCGGTGAGTAATATGCTGGTAAAAATGTAAATAGACCTAAATGAATCTATCAAGAATGGTCTATCTAGATTTTTGCACCCGGGCGTCACGGACAAAGGCAATTATTCAATGTTTGAAATGGTACGTCCAGTACCTCCACCTGGTAATCTACCATTTTATCCTCCTGATTCTTATAGAGGACATGAAAGAATGGTAATAATTAATAGTACTAGTTATTGATTTTAAAACTTTTTTTAACTTGAATGATTCATTAATTAGATACCTGGAGTTCCAGTTGCACCAATTAAAAAAGATGTACCTCCTGTGGAATCTGCTTGGGAAAGAGGATTACGTCAAGCTAAAGAGGTAATCAAACTCTTGAATTACTGTGTACAAGCCAAATAGAGCCAAAAAGTATGCTCTGGGTTGTTTTAATAGCTTATTCAAAACTTGAGGCTTGAATCTTAATAACTAAATATAATTAGTTATTTTTATGGGTTAAAAATGTGTAAAAATCATTAATATTTATATATTATTAAGTAATATAAGGTTGATCCTTTATAAACCATATTACAATTAAATAGTAAATACAGATAACTAAAATTAAAATTGAAATAAATAATATTGACAAAGGAATATTTAAGTTTAGTAACATTTAATTAGTAGTAGAGCGCGGATTTCTATGCAATTGCATATGTTTTTCCTTTTAATATTTTTGGATTTTTGTGAGTAATCTCCACAAATCATCATAATTTGAAGCTAATGATGAAATTTTTTTCGCATATTTATGCATATTTGAAGGTTATTGCATATTTTTGCATATTTTAACAAAATTCAAAATTTGTTGCATATTGAAGCGAAAATTTAAAAAATTTTACAAAAAATGTACAAAATAACATTTTGTCAATTAGAAAAATTAAAACTAAATTTCAAAGTCACTAAATAATTTATATATATATTTAGTTATAAGATAAATAATCGATTACGACGTAAACTTAATCGGTCTTGCTGTGTCAGTCAGTTATTGACAATTATTCGACATCCCTCTCGACACTCGGTTACATCGTTTGTTGTTATCCGTAAATCGTGAATATGCCGAAAATACTAAGTTGCTTCAAATATGCCCCAATAACTTCGGTTGACGTCGAACTTTGTTCTCAGTCTTTGAAAATATGTTAAACGATAAACATCAGACACAGCTTCACTGAAGAAAAACTAGAAATGCATATGATTATTCATTTTAATAATAAATAAAATTTTAAAAATAAATTAAGTTAAGAAAATTCCCTAAATTTTTTTTATTAAGTATTTAAATAATTAATTATTTTAAGTTTTATTGTAAATGTTAAATAAAAAATTCTTGCATATTTTTTACATATGGTTATAATTTACTGCATATTTTCATGATTTTTACTGCTTATTATATGGCATATTTTGATACTTTTAAGTGCTGAAAAATCCGCGCTCTAATTATAAGCTATTTTAATACAAATTATTTTAATTATAGAAAAAAAAAACTAAGAGTATCTACACTACATACAGATACATCGGTACATGTATATGTCTTGTTTCTACCAAATTGACATTGACATTAACTATATTCAGTAGAAACAAGACATATACATGTATCTGTATGTAGTGTAGATACTCTTAGTTTTTTTAATACTATATTATCATTTTAAAAGTTTTTTTCTGACTACTATCCTCACTCTTGAATTGTAGCAGGTATTCAAATAGGTACAATTTTTCATATAACTTATTCAGGTAAACATCGATGTTTTTGTCGGAAATATCGATACCCTCATGACGAAGGACCAATGACGTCATGGTATCGTTTTCGGTGTTTGACAAATTAACAGAATGACCCCCAGCCATAAGACATATACATGTCAAAATCAAATCAGAAATGTTGGATTAAATAATTCTGTACAAATAATTTTTCACGTTTTTTAAGTAAATGATTGTGCTTATTTGTTTAAAAGTATAAATAGGGTCAATGGTGTTATGACAATGGTTCTATGAAACACATGTCTCATGGTTATTTGTAGGTGGGTTGCCCTTTGTTATTGGAAAGTTTGTTGGAAATTTAGTACTTTCAATGTATTTTAAGGTATAATGACTTAGGTTGCCTAAAAAATTTTGGCTAGGTAGTACCTAATAATTATTTTGTCTCATTATTGAAAAATATTTATGCCGTCACTGGATTATATACTTATAAAAATAAGTTTGTAGATAATAGGTCTAAAAAGAATGGAAATTTCAAAACTTCTGTGGAAGGATAAGACAATAGACATTACTCAGTATTACAAAAGTATCTTTATCGTCTTCTTATGTCATTAGAAATCTTGAAACAATTATTTTGACAAGAGCTAAATTAAAACAGATTTCTTATGTTTCTTGGAGTTTGAGTATATGAATTTTTTTGTGGTATTAGCCGATTATTTTTTGGGTGTCCTGTCATTTTTTTTTTTTTTAAATAATTGACCTTACAAAAATTTATCGCAAATTATTAATCATAGGATAAATACATCTCAATATAAATGTATGTAAAATATATTAATTGCAAATTACTACTTTTGGCTTTGGGTTTTTGTTCTTGACTGTCAGGCAAGGTGGAATCATTGATCATGTGACCGAAGCTCCCATACCTGTGCATTCGCTGCTTTAAGTGAAAGTGCATGTGTGTCATTCATCTGTTGTATCGCAATACATATTAAATTATTTGTGCACATCAGCAGTCGATACTAGTATAATGCGGTGCTCTCGTGAGTGGCGACACATCAGGTCGAGCTATATAATAAAACCACGCTCATGCACACAACTTGGCCACTAGGGTCCAATCTCATTTTGAAGAGAGTGTAGGCATTGTGTATTTATGTATACATAATTTTGTTATTTCCTAAGATGAAAATCTTCTAACTTCTAAGTATAGTGTGTAATGCAGTTTTCTTTAGTGATGTTTATAATATATATGAAATTATATTTTTAGCTACAACTTTTTCAACATTTAGCCGATGAACTATTTGGCTTCAACCTTTGCATTTAATAGTTTTATAATCTAAACATTTCCAATAAATTTTATTTTCAATTTTTCGTTCTTTAACATTTAAATAAAAACCCTCTTTAATTAATATATTTTAATTTTTTTCACTTAAAATGTCCAAAGTATGAACTATGGAATTGTACACTGTAATTTGTAATAAATTCTGTAACTTCATCATACATTACTATATTATTTTTATTATTATTTTATGTTAAAGATAAGTTGTACAATTTATTCAATTTCTTACACAGATTATATTAAGTTGTAGCAAACTTATATAACTTATACATTATAGAATTTTTGATTAATCTGTAATCAATAATTGTTCTTTGCAATCAATTTCTGTATTAAAATTAATGCTGTTAGTTGTTGTGTGGTGAATTATTTATGATCAATTGACATTCGTATTATATTTTAGTATACTATTTTCTGTGCTTTTTATTCTTATAATAGCATAATGTTACTAACAACTAATATAAATGATAAAAACTAGTATATCTTGAATTTCATCTCTTTTTTGTCATGAAGTTAATTGTTATGCATTAGTTTATTTTTATACATTATTTTATGTAAAAAAAAATTGTAAATTGGTGTATGTATCTTGATTACACCAGTTTCATGATAATTCTATGTATCTAAAACTGTCTTGAGAAAATGTAGAATAGATTCTAGGACCTAGTAATGTAGTATCATCTAACCTCATCTACTTCATCACTTAAAATGAAATAGTATTTAGTATTTAAGAATGATATAATTTGATAATAAATAAATTAAAATTCAATGTTTTAATAATCTGTTACATCAAGATTAAAAATTTGAATGCAATGATAGATATCATTGTATACGAATAACGATTCTGAACGGTGTTAATATGTTTGTCTAAAATGTGTATATAATAATATAGTATTTTATATTTAAATCGAATCACAATACAATTTCGTAAAAATTTAAATTTAAAACAGTCATAAAATTTTTTCTTTTAAGTCTGGTAGAAATTTTTTATATATTTTTGAAGGTAAGCTTATGGAAAATTTAGTGTTAAAATTTTGAAGCTTAAGTATAAACAGAAAAAATTTTATGAATTTTTATCTACAAAATAACTTGCAAATTATCATGATTTTGACACATTTTATACAAATTTGAGCTTTATGGGCTTATAAAAAAAATTTGAGTGAAACGATCTCCGATATTTTCTAGTGAGGATAAGTTAAGCTTATTATAAACCTTGTATTAAATTTTTGAGAGTTTTCGGCCAGCCAATTAAATTTTATAAATGTTTAAAAAAAAAAATTTTACAAAAATTGACAATTTAAATTGTCTATAAATAAGTCAAAATATATCAAAATAGTTTGAAAACTTAACCATGTATTGAGAACACCAATATAAATATTTGGTGAAAATTTCTAGTTGTTGCGGTTTTTGTGTAAAATTTTCCGTTTTTTTTCGTAATTTTTTTATCGTTTTTTTTTCGATTTTTTCAAAAAGTATTTAAAAAGTTGGATTTTTGACTTGCCGAAGTACCATCTAAATTCTCTTTCCTTTCAGAAAAGTTGCTGTTTAAGTAAATCGAAACATTTTTACTGCAAAAAAAGGTGTCGTCAGACACAAAAAAAAAAAACGCACACATCATTGTAAAATCAATAGATTCCATCACTCCGTTCAGAATCTAAAATCATAATCAAAATATAACACTTATCTGACAATTTTTACAGAAAGACATCTTCATATTAGGTTATAATTATTACTAACAAGTTTTAAAAATAATAAATAATTAAATTAAAATGTTTAGTAAAATAACATGGTTTGATCAATTTTCAGTTGATGAACTCAAATTTAGACAATCTAGATTTGAATAATTATTTCTGTTAAATAATTTTAGATACTTAAAAAATCTAATAAAAAAAAAGAAACAGATATAGACTTTGAAGAAAAAAAAATGAATTTAACATCAAATCAAGAGGAGGTTGAAAAGGAAAATGATTACTATTCGCAACGTCCAACTAGTCCAACTGCTTCACCTGCAATAAGCCCTCCTATTGAAAGATTGTTAGTATTCAATACATTCAAATTGAAGTAATCTTAACTTTTTTATAATATATTTATTTTTACAGTAAAACTGATTTAGAAGCTCGACATCATCGGGCTCCACTTCCAGATGCTTATGTGGAAGATTTTATACCACCACAAGTAGAATTTTACCATCACCGACCAGAATTTTGGCCTCCTCATCATGGTCGCCCACTTCCTCATTTTCCCCCTGGTCATCCAATGGACTTTCATCCTGCTCCTCGTAGAAATCCGTATTATCCATATCCACCTCCAGACCCATATTACCATCCTGGATTGAAACCTCATCATAGAGGTTTACCTCCTAAATATCCACCAAATAGAGAAGTAATAGTGCAGCGTTCTGAGAAATCGTACAGGTATACTACTTATTCTTAAGCAATTCTATTGCTTGGTTTTTTTTAATTTTAAATATAATATTTTATTGTAGTCCTCAACCTTCAGGGCATCGAGCTCGAAGAGACAGATCATCTAGCAGGCCACGTAGAGGAGATGATTGGTCTGATCCATGGATGAGATCAAAATCCCCAGGAGGTCGATCTAAACTTCGGGGAAGAAAGAAATCTTATTCATCTCATTCTTCATTTTCATCATCAAGGTATTATAAAACTGAATTATTAATATAATAATTAATTAATTTAATAATTAATTTTTAGATCTAGCAGTAGTTCAAGTGCAACATCATTTAGCTCACGTAGTAGATCAAGAGGTAGATCCAGTTCCATGACTAAAAATAGAAAGAAAGCACCTTCATCATTTAAAACATCTCCTGGTCGCAAACCAAATAGAAAACCAGGTAATTTTTATTTATGTTTATGGAACATCTGTAATTTATAATTGTTCTTTAAATACATAATTAAACTTTTTATCAAGCTATCTAGGTAATAAATCTTTGTATTCTAAAATGTATATTTTACCTTGAATTATATTAACTGGAACATTAGCTAGTTCTTTTTTGGGTTAAAGATTTATGAAAACCATTAATATATCATTTAGTGATATATGTACATAGGTTGAACCTTATTAAAAACATATGATAACGAAATAGTAAATACAGACAAACTAAAATTAAAATTAATTGAGATAAATAATAATCTCAAAAAAAATAATCATAAAAATAGTAACATTTAATAATGAGCATTAGTCATACAATAATACAATAATATGGATCTTATACATCATTTTGCCTAAGATAGTTGTTTTTATAGACTATATGTAATTTCTTATTATTATATTATATTATATTATTTAACTACTTAAAAATTGAATTGTGTACATTTTAATTCAAAGGAAATATTTATCATTTTTATTTTTAGAGAGAAATCCTTCACCGGACACATTTGAAAAAAAATCAATGAGCAGAGCAATGAATCCTCCAGTGCCAACTAATAGGTGGTCTGTTTCTCCAACAAATGCAGCTCCTTCTATACCACCTTTGCAAAGGTAAAAATTTGTTTACAACCTATAATATGTAAATATTTAAATATTTAAATTTTAGGGCAAGACAAATGCCAATGCCACCCAGAATTGCCTTAAATAAAACAAGTGGAGCAAAATCTCCTACTACTACTCACACCTCTTCATCTTCATCTAGCAGTGAATCGGCATCTGGTTCTGCTGGCTCTTCTGAATCATCTGATTCTAGTGGCTCTGAATCTTCATCTGAAGAAGGTGGAAGTCCAAAGCAAAAGAAACAAGGGTTATTATCTCCTGACAAATTAGTTAAAAAAGGATCTAATAGAGTATGTACTAAATAATTATATATATATATATATATTAATTTTATTTTAATATTTATTATAAATTTTAACTTGTATTGTATTACTTTTTTTACAATTAATGCAGAAATCCCAAATCAAACTTAATCTTAAGAAAAAAATGGCAGCACCTCTTATTGTTCCAGTCAAAAAAGGTAAATTACCAATATTTCTAATCAATAATAATTTAAGTAAAAGCTTAGTTATCAATATATATTTTATTTGTACAGAAAAAATAGCTGTTCATGGAAAAAAAAGATCGATAGAATCTGATGATGAGACTAAAGGTTCTTCTCCTCCTAGAGTAAGTATTTGTCCAAATACTTGGATTATTTATTAATTCATAAACAGATACCTTTCTACCTTTTTGTAACACTTGGTTAAATAGCTTTTACTTAGGATTTGAAGACTTAATTTATAAGATTATATAATTGAAAGAAATACGAATGTTTGTAAATTGCCTAATTAAAATATTTTGTAGGTTTTTCTTTATTCATAGGAAACTGAATACCACTGAAAAGTTGTAACAATTATGTACAGTAGAAATTGGTTGTACCAAATTTCAAGGGCCTGCTAGTTTTCTCGTTGTAACTGGTAGCTTGTTATATGTGAATATGGATAGAATAAGCGTTACTTTTTATTAATCATTCTTATTTTGGTCTATGGGATGTTGTTGGAAGTGCTGAATCCTGCTGAATCCTAGATGCAGAGCATTTGGAAATTTTTATCTTATTCTTTTTTAGCCAGTTGGTCCGTTTTTATTACAAAATAGGATCACTTATAAACTAGTCCAATAACCATTATTCTTAGAACCATATTACCATAGCTTCTTCAAGTTTTTTATGCTGTGCAATACTCAATCGTTATACCTGAAGTGGGGTATTGTTGACAAAAAGGTGTCAAATTCTTATACAACCAAGTTGTTTTTCTCACTATTTTTTTACTGCACGATTATTTTATAAACTCATAAATACCATACCATGTTGGTCATATGTATCATTAATAAGTAACATATTTTGAAATGCCATATATTTCCAATTTATTTAGTCATTATCAAGGAAATTATTTGGAACATTAGGCATTAACATATTTGTTTAGAAAGTGCATATTGAACTTCTGTTTCGATATAAATTTGATCTATAGTATGTACTACGTATACTTCAAATACAAAAATTTTTGTTGCATAATTTTTCATATTTCGTTATTTTTTTGTATGAATAACATATTTTAGGTTTTAAAACATTTTTATGCATATTTCATAGATTTAATTAAAACCATTTTTTTTTTCTTACAAATTTATAGCGAAAATATTAGATATTTCACAAAATAAATTCATCGAAAAATATATCAACGGCTATTTTTGTATTGCTTCAATGCATTTAACTATTGTTAAATAAAATAATATTAATATAATCTTTAGTACTGAGAACTTGTAATAGTAACTGCCTATCGGTCTGCATGTATTTATTTTTATCCAAATTTACCACAGCATTCATATATCAAGAAGATTAAAGTTTGTTGAAGATAACAGTATAACATAAGGAAGACAGCAATACTTCACAAGTGTGCAAAAAAATGTTTTTCTCGTGTATTTAATTTTAATTTTTAAATTTCGTTTATAAATTTTTTTTTTATTCATTAGATTACATATTTTACCACATACTTAGGTGCTTTTTAACGCATATTTGAGTACTTTTTAGCCTTTTAGTTCCATTTTAATTTTAATTTTTAATTACTTTCTGATTGATATTCATTTCTCTTGATGAATACAATCTATAAGTTGTTAAAGAAATTTTGTGTTAAAAGTTTAAAACCATAAATTATTTTGGATAATATTTGCCTGTTTGTTATTAATTAATTTTACTACATTACCAATTTTTATATGTTCACATTCTCCTAGATATTATTTATCATTGGAATTATTATTGGATAAAAAATGGTTAGCCTTTTTATTTGTGTGTTATTGTTTTTGATTAAATAATATTTTATTTTCAGAAGAAAGGAGGACCAGCTCCTTCTAGACGAGAAGAGTTATTGAAACAATTAAAGGCTGTGGAAGATGCTATTGCCCGTAAAAAGTCCAAAGTTACATTGTAAATATTTTATTTTAATGAATTTAAGTATAATTGTTGACTTAATGATTGAAAAACGTTATGTACATAAATTTAAGTACATTATTAGTATTTTAAAATAAATGGTTTTTACCTTATATGATACATGTCACATTATCAATTTTTTGTATATTTATACATATTTTATTGATGATAAAATATTGAAAAAAAAAAATGAAAAAACAATAGTTTATGTGTTTTAGTTGAGCCTACATTCCAACAGCTCTGTCCCATTTAAATTGTAAAACCTGTTTTAAATTTTTAATGCTATTGAAATACATACTCTATTTAATATAATATTTTTGTCTTCAATGTATTTATTATTTTTTGTAATTTTTTGTTTAAAATCTGACTCGTGATACAATTGATGATAGTTGAACAATAATGTATAATGTATAATAAATTCTATAGAGTAGTACAAATAAAATAATCTTATCCATTTTATGCTGTACCGTAGATTTACTCTGGGTATGCAATGGTCTAGAAATATTGTAAAAATAATAATAATAATAATAATAAATTCTGGGAAACTAGTAATAATGATGATTATACAAGGAACTTTTTTTGTTTATTAAATTATTATTATTATTATTATTATTATAACTTTTTTTATCATCATATTATAGGTTTAACGCTAATCTTTGTCTGTACAGTCGTTGTCTGCAAAACTGATAGAATTCAATTTCTCTTGTGAAATTCTTTCTCACAATGTCTTTTACGGCTTCGCTGACGATTGGTTTGAATGCGTTCTGGTTAACTTTATGTAGTCCCATTTCGCCTGTTAACATATATTTAAAATTCATTCTTACTTAATTTATTTTCAAAGGGGGGGGGATTATTTTAAAAAATACTTACTATAGTATACATTGGATGCTCCTTTGAAAAACCTTGGTATGTAATGTTCGAACACTGTTAGAGTAACATTGAAATCTTCTAAAACGCCGACCACTGCGTATTGTTGTTCCACCGAACGTTTTGCTCTCTCTAACGCTCCTTCCGAATTGAACGGACTAAAATTATTGATGAAATAAAAATGAATTAATATCAATTAATTTTTGTTCGAAACATTAGTTTCTTCTCGTTGATTTAAATTAAACTTTGTGAGGAATAATTTTACGGAATTCCTGTTGCGATCGGTGAGTATCGTAGGAAAAAAAGTTGCATTTTGTTTGACATAAGAATAAATAGTAACATTTTTAAATTTATCGAATGAATAGAAAATTTGGTTCATCGGTATTTTGCAGGTTGCAAATCGCGTTGGTATCAAAATTAAAAAACCCATAATCGTACTTTAAAATTTATACTTTCGTGCCAAGAATAATGGATTATAAACAGGTCTTGAAGGCAATGCGAGCTGTGCCCAGTTAGCACAAAGCTCTACGTCGCTCTGAAAGTACTACATTATTGGCTATAATTTGGTTTATCCGTAAACCGTAATGTGGTTTGTTATAATAATATCTATTTATTTATTTTGTTTCATATTACTAAATTAAAAAAATGTACTCCGTAGAGGTAGATACCACCATAATCTTAGTGTCTTGAGTTTGAAGGAAATATGTTCATCTAACGGCAAAAATTCATTGATAAACTTAAAATCGAAGTGTTTTTGATGACCAAAGTTAATCCTAAAGTTTATTGGAGGTGGCGCAAGAAGTAACAAAGTTTTTATCAGTAGATTTTCGTCATGTTGACCTTTAATGAAGTAAAGCACTGTGACTATGTGTTAGCTCATTAAATTTTGAACTTTGAGGTATTTGTGAAGATTATTATTTGTTGTTTGTATGGAGCGGAAACAATTAATTTGACAAAAACAGAGATGGAACCCCTAGGGCTTAGAGTGTGCTTAAGGTTTGAGGATTTAGCAGAACCCCATATTTAAAATCCATATGATGTAAGTCTTATTATGACTTTAGAAATTAATAGTTTGCAGTTGGCTAATTTGGAACGTATAAGAAATTAAAGTTTGGAGTTAATTATTTTTCTTAATCTTGTTATTTGTCAATGTACTAAAATCAATGCAATTAGGAAAATATAGGGTAATTACTAAAAATAAAATATATTTTATTAATAACTTAATTGATAAATTAAACAAAAATAAAATCACAAAATTTCAATATTTAGAAGTGTTGGCAAATAAATTTAAACCTCGGAAACATATAACAAGACTAATTTAAATTTTCGACTATTAAATATAATGATATTTATTTATTGATTGTTTACTATTTTTCATTATTAATTTTTAATTATTATAATTTATAACTGATGTGGTGGTCCCTTTTATATATTTGCTATAATATTTTTGATTACCTATTTAATAACCCCAATTGATATTAAATCTATTGACATTGATTACTTAATTTATTTAAGATTATAATTATCATCGTGTATGTATAATTTGTCTTTAGTTAAAAAAAAAATCGAAATAGAAATCGATTCCTATGCAAAATGGTCAAAATAGGAACCAATTCTAGTGAATTATATTTTCGAAACTGGGAGGCAATTGTAATAACCTTTTTTACATAAAATTCACGGGAGGCGATTCGTGTGCGCCCAACATAGTAGATAAACCTATTAAAATGTCACGATATGAGAGTCAGCTTATAAGGCGCAACCTCTGCCCAAATATGATGAAGAAGTGTTTTCTTGTTGCCCAATATAGTAATTGCATTCAAAGTTTTTGTCACCCACTGTTTCACGTTCGATTTTTTGGGATGAGCTCCACGAGAAGGCAGCTGTCCCCAAAAACGTATTGCACACGTTCAGTGGCGTAGTTATGGGAGGATGATGGGGATAGATTCCCCCCAGAGCCTTTTTTTTTTTAATGTTTAATGCATTGAAATGTAAAATATAATATATTATAATTATTACGGATATAATCCACTATGTCCTTATCTTAGCTCTCAAATTATATCTTTCGCCCATCATATTATACATTCATACAATCATACGCGAAACGCAATACCATAGATCAACCAAGTGTTTATTCTACAAATTTATATTTATAGATATAGAATATGTTTTCGTGTGGGAACTTACGTTTCGGTATAATTTTTTTCTTGGAGGAACTTACATATTATTATGTACCTGCTTACCTGTTATGTTTCGTGTGGAAACTTGCTAAACCTTCTTTATGTTTATCCAATTAATTAAATATCCCCCTCCCCAGAACCAAATCATATACTACGCCACTGCATACGTTTACACTAAAATAGTTATTGTATGATATAAGATATGTAGGAATTTATTATGGCGTTGAAAAATTGAATATACAATAAAATATTATTGTCATAATCCCATGTACACTATTTTATTGCTCTAATTATGAGCTCAATAGTTATACTGATGGGTAAAGGAGAAAAAAAATGCTCTTATGAAATCAATTATAATAAATATTGTAAATAATTTTTGGGACAATAATTCTTGAAAAAATGTTAACGAGAGACAGGCGCAAAAATAATGCAAATATTATTTGGCAAAAAGAGGAATTTCTTAATTAATTAATAATGTTTAGGCGAAAATAAAAATGTCGTTTTTGGGCAAAAGGAGTATCATCCAGCTTGTAAACCATATATTACCCGATGAGTAAAATGGTTATAAGCGCTTTACGAAAATACAATTGTTAATGAATATAATTATATATTATATTAAACGCCATCAGCTTTTTCATTCCTCGCGTGAAATATTAGCATTTAAACATGGTAATAAGTTACGCCACCGGTAATAAGCATTTACTTAATTATTTTAGGTAGGTATCTATTTTATGTACCATCTAATACATGCTAATTATACATGATACATCTAATTTCCGTGTGGACCGTAGCACATCATAATAATTGTATTATTGTTGTATTATTATTATTATTATTATTATTATTATTATTATTATTATGTACCCACGTCAGATGCAGGTTCTATGGTGTTGAGGCGGAACACAGTTAGGTCGCGCAACCGTATCGATACGTGCACTAAAATAGGTGGTACCTCTATTTATCCGTCACGATATTTTCGTGCCGGCGACATTTGTCAAAAATAAAAAAATAATAATTTTACCGGAGCTCATAGAATGAATCAAAAACCGAATATTTATATGTTGTGCACAATTGTTGTTTACAGCTGGTATACACGTTAACTATATAGGTACATAGCCTGTTTTCGTAGGGCTAAACCGACTATAGACCGAACGATAACATAATCGTGGCCAATACTTGCGCCCTGCTGGCAATCAAAACGACTTCCTTATTACTTTTATTAGTGACCAGTAACCTACATCTAAGATCCGACCGGTATCTATTGTGGGCTATAGTACAGTACGCACTTGCCTATACCTATTGGTTTCAAATGTTTCAATAGTTATACAGGGTGTGCTCTCAATTTCTAAAAAGTTTCCAACGTGGGAGGTAATGGTACCGGTCAATAATTGTACATTTTTGTCGTAAACGATATTTCTTTTTTAAAATTAAAAACCAAATGGTGTTTATGAATTATGTGTGCACGAGATAAAAAAATTACAGCTACCGATACTCGTATTTCACTCTAAGGCTACGTCTTTGCAGGAATAATATAACAAACAGTCTTCCGCGATGGTCGGACACAGTATATTGGTCCAATTAATTTTTTCAAGAGTATAATATTATACTACGTCAACGAGCTTAACAATAAAATATTTTTTATGATTATTACGGTGATATTATTGAAGGGACGTATATGGGTGTAAATATCAATGAAAAAAATTTGAATAATATGAAATTGATCGTAATGTGAAGGAATAAAATATAATATCCAAAAATAGTCCAAAATTTTAAATTTTAAACGATCGAGTTAAATCAATTGTTATATTATAATTTTTATTTCTTCACCATCTGCTTGAGAGTACACGTAGTATACCCGTGAATTTTCAAAATAATGTTGAGAGTATACGGCGTACAATATGTAGTATACTCTATGGGAACACCACTGGTCGGATAGTTGGATGCGTTGACTAGTTGCCTACTTGCCCTCTATGGCGTTTAAAACACGTATCAACTACCGAGTACTATCTACCTGGTACAAAGGGTACAGTAGAGATAATTGTATGTGACCAATAATAACAAATAATTATTTCGTGAAGTACCTAAATAAAAAAAAAAATCTAAAGTGTAAAAATGGACCATAAAGATTCACGTTGAATTTATATAACAATATTATTTGAATTCATCTTGCCATAAGTGAAGCGCAAACTCCACTCATAGAAGTGTTTATATCGTTTTAGAAGAAAAACGTTTCTGTACCACGACCAAAATTTCCTTCCGATGTTCCACTCAGCATTAAAAACATTTAATCTAAATTATTACAAAGGTGACAATTTTCTATTATACAACAATAACGCGAATAATGTATTTATTTTTTTATCCTATGCATTCTTTTTGTTTTCATTATTATTTTCACCGATTTTACAAAAAAAAAAAAAAATTCTGATTATGATGTATACCTGTATAATATATAATCGTTGTACATGACGTACAATATGTTGAGGGAAATTGGACAACTATATAGTGTCTGGTACATTAGAGTAAGCTGTCAAGGGCCACTGGTGTATTTAGTCCTTGGTAGATAGTTCGGGAGTAATTTGTACAAAATTATCTAATTCTGAGGGCAAAAGGGACAGGGTCCACCGTTTGTTTGCCCACCATACAGTCGCAGGATTAAATAACTTGCAAAGATAAAATCAGTCTTCAAACCTGCAAGGTAAACATATGATACATGTCACTATCTACGTAGCTGAAATGTTATCATATTACGATTCAGGGTTAAATGGTTCACGACCTGTTAGACCGCAACGAATGAAAAACACTTTTGGCCGACTTATGTACATTCCACGCAGGAACCGAGCATTATTATTGCGTCCGTGTGCGTTTGCGGCGATGGTAGAAAATATCAGATTAGTTAGGATTACGATGCTGTAGCACGGATCGCAGGTATCATCTGTACTGTTATTATTTTTAAAACGTATTCCGTTTATTCGCGTCCAATATTGTTACATTGGAAGGCTGCAGGGACGAGTTGACAAACACTAACCCCAACTCGGACACGTCGCGGCTTAATCGATTCTATATGTGATATACAATTAGTACAGTACGAATATGTATTGTTATTTGTTGCCATCACTCATCTATTATATATAAATCGGTGCGCATTAAATGTAAGTAGGCATATTAGTATGTACTATATATTTTACATTTACCACGGTAAATGGATTCATGTTGACCGTTAGTAAGTTACAGGTTCAGACCACCATAGGTAGTAGTATTATAATTTCATAGCATAAATGGTTAACGAGTTATGAGATGAGTAGATGACATAATATTATTATATATTTGGCATCGTATTTTTACGCTAAGAAGGAAATGTGTCAAAACCAATGTTGCTAGGATAGGATTTTTTGTATAATTGTGCTTATCCTAGTAAATGACGATAAAACCATTGATTTCATCACATTATTATAATATTATACACTACAAAATCTATGAAGATCCTAATACTTATCGACAGACGACGGTGACTTTTGGTTTTTTTTTTTTTCTTCACCACGGCCAGTGGACACGTTGGTATTGTTGGTATAATAACTACTTTGCTGCAGTTTTTTAAAACGTGTTACAACGATGAACGAAAAATAAGTAATCAAAAACGTTAATCGTTTAATTTATATACCGGTTCACGCAACAAGTTTGGTTGGATTATTACTAAATATAGTAAATACAATTAGAGCGCGCATCATTTGACATTTTTCGCGTTATTAAATAAGAAATAAGAATCCAGATAAAATGTAATATTTATTTGTACATGATCTCATCGGATTAGTTATGGCGTTACATGTTATACAACACTGTAGTAACGCACTAATAAATAAATGTATACAGACTGCATAATATCAAAATACATTTCGTTTTTAACCGTTGGCAAACAAATATATTTTTGAAAATTCTTATTATAATGCATTATGTATTCGTCGGGAAATAAAAAAAAAAAAACTATTTACCGTCGACGATGTAAAATAAATTAGTTGGATAGAACTGCCGTCAGAGTTCAGTGGTAAATTTCGAAAGTCTACATTCCTAATTATGTACAATATATTAATTGCACCATTATAGTATCGATGATCATGATATCGAGAACATGCGTAAGTTATATTCATTGTACGCAAATACATATTAGTGGTGGCCAAGTTATACGGTGGTAAAAAGTTGCGATTACGAATTATTGTCATGTACAATTTCCAAAATATTTCACGTGTAATATTACGATGCGGTAATCATAGACTTAAGAAGGATATTTGTCTTTCATGTACCATAGAAATCTATAGTCATCCAAATAAATAGGTTCATCACATATGATATCCCTGCCATATATGAATCATGATGTGTGAATAGGTACCGCAGGACGCAGGTAGGTATTTGTATTAAAATTTTCTAATCTGTATACACTTACGTGCATTCTTCGTCGTGTCCGCAGAAGAACATTGTTTGTCGCCGGTGGTCACTGATACCTTCACGTTTCTCGCCTTGCGTGTACGTACACTCTCGGTCACCGCGCAGGACGCAAGTCTCAAAGTCCTATAAATGAAACGGAATCGAAAAAGAATAATATTTTATACATAATACCTATGTATAAGTATGAATATTTAAATGATAACAATAAGAATGAATAGAAACGATGCCCGCTGTGCATTCGCCATCGTTTAACGTTCGCATGTTGACGTCGTTATAGACGTTTATAATAATAATATGCACGCGCCGTATGATAACGGGATTTTTTCAATACGTGTTTATGCATGTATACGTATAAAATATTTACTTTTTTCAACCATTTCGGATCCGGCAACGGTGTGTCGGGAAACGCGTGTTTCCTCTCCACGTAGTACCACGGCGCTCTGATGTAGTAGTACCAGGATATCACCCGTTCCACAGGATCCCTGACCAGATTTATGTAGATGGGCTCTGGCAAGTAAAACCTGCAAAAAGAACGCGCGTTAAACTTTCTGGTCGCACGAGCTTTTAAAAATTGCCGCTTTCATAAAAAATATACATATTAATTTATTTGTGCGATTGTTACAGAAATAATAGTAAAACACAAACAATCATTACTTGGTAAAGTTGACGAAAGATATGTGTTTTATGAACACCGACGGCGTGTCGTATTTCGACACCATGGAAGCTACACGCAGCTGAAAGCAAATAATTTCAAAAGACTTTATTATAGGTGCACATACATTATATATTTATAGAAAAAAATAAAATAAATAGGTATTTTATAGTATTTCAATCATTATAATATATTATATTATTTCGTTATCGATAAAGGTTATAATTTTCGCAGTATATAATATACATAGTATACATAATATTATAGCCAATGCAATATTAGTAGTATTTATTTATTACATGTTCTTATTCTCAACGCGTGGATTATAATATTATTGTACTTTCAAAAGCCCGTATATGCTTAAACAGGAGACATCAACTATAACTATAAATACACACTTCTAATATATACCCGTGTGTACGTGTGTATACGTGTATGGCTACATAATATAATATCAGTGAAGTGCGCGACATGTCTAGAAAGTTTGTGCAAGTCCTAGATTTGTAGAAAATGTAGTGTATTTCTCGTACGATCGTCGACACCGCCGACTGTTCTCCGATGAAACTCCGATGATGGCCGGCAAGAAATTTAGCCGTTAATAAAATCTAATATATCTTTAACGGTTGCATATACATTTTTTATCGTTTATCATATAACGTTATGTGATGTGTAATCCCCACGACAAAGATGTGTATAAGGTTACGAAACTTTCTAGGTATACAGAATACATCGCTTGATATTGGACACACACACGCACGCGCGCACGTATGCACTACAGTTACATTTATGTTTGCACCATTAATATTATTTACTATAAGACGTGTACCATGTAAATGGTGTATAAGAACGGTCTACAAAAAGTAATTGTCGAAATAATGTGTTCAACGGGGGAAAAACAACCGACCTGCAGCTCGTTTAAAAATGAAATGTTTCGTTGTCTTCATTTAAGCGACAATGAAATCATTGAGACGTTTTCGACTTTCTTCTTGCAACGTGTTAGAGCTCGCCGAATAATATGCGTATTCCTACTGCCTTACTTTTTAAACACTAAATAAATTATGTGTAACGGAAAATATTACGCAGGATGCTTCTCTATTTTATACGTATTCATCGACGTTAAAAACAAACGTGTAATCGTCGTGTATAATAATAAAAACGTTCACCGATATTTAATAAATTATAACACTTATAAGCAGTCATAACAACAATTCAAGATACATTTTTATTACTTTATACTTGATATAGCTATAAATAGTATGACTGACCGATTTGAACAGCTAAAAGAACATAATAAAAAATTTTCGTTTCTTTACAATTTGAAAAACGTAAAAAATGTTACACATGAAGAACTATTAAAACATTGCAAAGACTAACAAATTATTTTTACTGATGGTGATTCGATATATATCAATGGAATTGAAATAGTCCATGAATTAAAGTCAGTATCAGCTATGGTTTATGATAATTAAACACCTTATGAATTTTAACATTTATAGTAAATGCAGGTGACTTTTCACTAAACCTATATCCATTGCCTGACCAATTTTGCTAACGTTACCAGTATAAGTGGCATCTGACGAAAAATAAGTTTTTCGAGATTGAAATTTAACAAAACATACTTACGTTCAACAATGAAAAACGAACGAATTTGTGGTCTAACCATGATCTTAATTGCACATGAAGTGTTAGGCCAAGAATTATAAGAAAAAGATTTAGTCGACGATTTTATAAAGTTAAAAGCAAGAAGATATTCATGAATTATGATTTATTGTTATATGCATTGTATATTAATTATAATTATAACCTATCATTTATTTTTATAAATATGTACATAACAAAATCTTGTTAAAAATCAAAAATTCCACAGTTTTATCTCCAACAATATACCTAACCCAGTTTGTAATGAATTTTGTTCTTTTTTTAAAAAAAAATAACTATGTACTTATTATATAGCAGCAATTTAATGAAAGATGGCATTTATTTAACTACACAGGGTGACAAAATACTTAGCACCATCCATCATTCATACTCTATCACCTATTATTAATATTGAGTACCCATTATAATTTATAATTTATAGGTAAGTTTATTCATTTTTATTTCTTATTAACTTTTGTAAAATATAACAGCATAACCCAAAAAGATTGATATTAATATAAGTATAATATAATCTCAATTAACTGAATAAAATATATAATTACATTATCTAATTGTATGTCTTATCAATATTTTAGGTAATAATATTATTACAAGTATAGACTTGTATTGTTAATAATAATAATTATCGCTCATATATTTATTTATACCTGTATATGATTACAATGAACACAAGGAACATGAATTGTATTTGAAACATATGCTAGGTGCCCCTAAGTATTATATTATTATCTTAAATACATGTACCTATATAATTGTATACCGTATATACTAATACTATACCTATCTACGTCTTATTGATCTGCCGCAATAGACAATAGAAATTCAAACTTGACAGTCAAATGGATAGGTGAGAATATGATTTGAATTTTCAATGTATAGAATCATAAATCCGTGAAAACTATAGTATACTGATGAAAAGCATAATATACAAATAATTCCACGAACCATTTCAATTCGAGGGTTGTCATATATTATACGACGACGGTCAAAGACCGAATCGAAAACGAGCGACCAAAAACAATGGACAATGATCTGTTAAAGGTATTTATAAAAAATGTACCTACACAAGAATGACTGGTTTATAAATACGTGATTTTTCATTAAATCGTAACTATGTGTAGAACTATTGCACCTAGGTTTTTTTTTTAACAGACACCAAATCGTAATTTACATATTAATTAAACATTTTTAAACTAAACGCTATATTATAATATAGGTACCTAATACAATTATCATACCTATGGCTATGTGTCTATGGCAGTATGTTTTGTGTGTGCGTGTATACAGTGTATGCCAACAACTTACACATAAACGAATTAGAGAAAGGTAATTAATTATAAAATTTGTCATTAACAATAAATCATTGGAGCATGATGCAGATAATGATAGTTGAATGACTGCAATTACCTATATGATTCCAAACGGAATTATAATCTTTGAAATAATTTCTGTTGACATGTTAACTATACATTTCAACTATTTTATACATAAACTCGCTGATGGGCTATTAACGTAATGTACCCACCTATGGGCTTATTAAGTTATATAATTATGTATAATAATATGTAGATTACCGTTGTTTATGTTCTATAGGAGAGATTTATCATGCTTTTTTAATCTTTATCACATACATTTCCTGTATGCTATTCGTAAAATGTTACGCGTAATTATAAAAAATGTTTAAACTTGTACGTTGTAAATAAAATTGTACTACGTTTAATTGTAAAAATAACTAAAACGCTAACAGTATTGTTTTACTCTTAAAAACGCATAATTATATATCACAACATTTAACACGTAATTTTTTAAAAATAAAATTAGATAATTTAAATTTATCGCACGTAGACCTATTATAACCGCAAATGGTATAATATTACAATAAAGTACCTATACCTAAGTTTTGTACATTTATAAGCCTCAACAGATTAATAAATTAATTTTAAATTGAATTATTATTATCATATGACTATACGTATGGAAATATATTATAGAGTCTATATAGAGTATAGACAATATGTACGCGAAATATAGTTAATCACGAAATATAATTTCGTTATTTAAGCAAAATAATTGCTTCACATTTAACACGTAAACGCGTTTTTAATAATATGATTAATTATTCTGATAAAAAAACTTATATTGATTATCAAGGACAGATTATTTTAATTTATAATTATGTGCATGTTTAGATCATGATTACTGACACCTGTTTTGTCATATACTATAGAGGGGTAAGTACATGCCGTTTTTTGTATGTCTATCAAATCGATAGGTATTGAAAACTTTTTAAACACAACCTAGATTATAATACAAAAGTTTTGAATTTAAATTAAAGCTACGAACTTCCTTTTCATTTTAAATTCAAAAGACGATTTCGGCTGATGTTCAGCTTACAACAATGTGTAAAGTAAACACTTGATAAATTTACTATAGTAAAAAGTTAAAGGCTTATGAAAATATTTTGATATGTTTAAAATAAAATAAAAATATCAGCTTTTAGAATATTCAAGATGTTTTATACATACATTTGGTATAGTAGAAATAATTAATGTCAAGTATTAAAATTCCAAATAAGTAATTTAAAAGAAAAGTTAAAACACATGTACGAGAGTCAAAAAAATCATTTGAAGAAACTCAATATTTGTCACTATTATTTTCTCCGATTTTTTTCTCATACTCACTGCTCAGCGAATCTGATGAGAAAAATCAATAAGTACTTTTACAGAGAAAAATATAAAAATTACTGTCAATAACTATCACACTTTTAGGCACTGATTTCCAAATAACTCTAAACATTTATTTACTCAAATTTAGGTACTCATAATTAAAAAAAACCGGATGGGCATCGCTCTGCTGTACAGTTGGGGGTGGAGTGCACCTCGTTCATAGGATAGGTCATTACAACGGATTTGTTAAATTTGAATGCAATGATAGATATCATTGTATACGAATAACGATTCTGAACGGAGTTAATATGTTTGTCTAAAACGGGTATATAAAAATATAGTATTTTATATTTAAATTGAAATATAATGCAATAGTATGCAATTTCGTAAAAATTTAAATTTCAAACGGTCATAAAATTTTTTCCTTTTGGTCTGGTAGAAATTGTTTTTATATATTTCTGAAGATTAGCTTATGGACAACCTAGTGTTAAAATTTTGAACCTTAAATATGAACAGAAAAAATTGTATGAATTTTTATCTACGAAGTAACTAGCAAATTATCGTGATTTTGACACATTTTATACAAATTTGAACTTTATAAGCTTATAAACAAAATTTGAGTTAAACGATCTCTGATAATTTTTAGTTACGATAAGAATAACTTATAATAAACATTGTATCAAATTTTCAAGAGTTTTCGGACTGCCAAATAGATTTTATAGATATTTAAAAAAAAATACCTTACAAAAATCAAATATTTAAATTGTCTATAAATAAGTCAAAATATGTCAAAATACTTTGAAAATTTAACCATGTTTAGAAAAAGTCAATAAAAAGATTTGGTGAAAATTTTAAGTATTTGTGGTTTTTCGTTTTTGAGTTAGAGCATTTTAAAAAAATGTGTTTTGTCAAAACGTGGTTTTGCGTAAAATTTCCCGTTTTTTCGTAATTTTTTTATCGTTGTTTTCGACGCTTTGAAAAAATATTGAAAAAGTTGGATTTTTGACTTGCCCAAGTACCATCTAAATTCACTTTTCTTTTAGAAAAGTTGCTGTTTAAGAAAATCGAAGCATTTTTACTACCCCAAAACGTGATGACAGGCACAAAAAAAAAAAAAAAATAATAATAAAAAAGAAAAAAAAACACATCATTGTAAAACCAATAGATTTCATCACTCCATTCAGAATCTAAAATATCAACATTTCTCTTAGTTTATGTTGATAAAATAGATATTTAATGAAAATAAATATATGCTTAATAGGAATAATATTAAGTATTAACGGTAAGAAGTTATAGAATATATATATATAGTAGGCAGTAGCTTATTTATAGAGGAGAGACAAAGAGTATTGTAATTTCGTAATATTATATGAAACTCGACAAATATGATACCAGGTAAATCTGTTCGAAAAATAATATAGGTAAATACAAATCTCAAATAGAAGTAGGTATAGTAGTTATAAGATAAATTATAAGATCATATTCTAATATTAAAAATAGTCTGTTATACTTTTGTATATTTATAAAGTGAAACAGGAAATATTTTTAATTCCAATAAAAAATAAGTTTGTACTCGTATTTAAAATTAATAATAAACAAAATATTAAAGAAAAATGCTGATAACAAATTTAAAATGCAAACATTACAAACATAATTTTGCCTAAACTTAGAATTCTACAAAACGAATTCATTGCATGGAGATACATGTAGAAATATTTTTTCCTTATTGGATGTAAAAGGCCTTGTCTTTTTCAACTCGAACCACAATAGTTAACCACAAAATATATCATAGAAAAACATGTACCCAACTTTAGTCCGTTCTGCTTATAGCAATATTAATAACAATAATAGAGCTGTTGAGTTTCAAATGTTAACAACAACAGTGTACAATACATTATATAGGTAGGTGCCCAATTATTTATCGTAGTATGTGAGTAGTATATGATAATATGTGAGTCGAGTGAAGAGGACGTAGAGGTACAACGACTGATTCGTCGAATTCGTCCATCACATAAATGTTATAAAATTATTATGTGACATAAATATTCGCGTTCCGCATAGTTGAAACAGATGTATGTTCTAGGTTAATGTTGTTGAGTAAATTGACCAATTTGACGAATTTAAAAATGAGAACATTATTAGTTGATAATACAGCAATAATCCACCGTCGCTTTTTTTTTCTTTCGAATTTTATAGCGAAATACAAATTATTAATATCATATATTTTTTAATACGTGTGTTTTACACTATTTCGCTTAGAAATATTATGGTTACGCGTAAGCCGACGGGCGACGGCGGATCGCAGACAATGATTTCAGTCGTCCACCTTTAGTTTTGATAATAGGTCAATTATTATTTACCTTGATATTAACCTAGAATCAACAATTTTGATTGCACGGAACGCGAATTTGCTATGTCGCGTGTATACAATATATAGTGCGCGATGCGGATGGAGATGACAAATCAGTGTACACGTCATCTCCGCCAATAAACAGGAACAAACGATCAGTTATGACATTATGAAACCGTTGGAACCAGACGTATTCAAATTGGTTATGATTTTCTTGTAACGTGAAAAGCAGTATACGCAATTATTGTTGTCATAGTGTAATTACTTTGCCAATAGGCCGTATAAAATGCGCGTTGTTAATAAAGTATTAGACATTGGAAGTTCGAAAAATCATAAAACCCTTCTGTTATTTCAAACATAAATAGTAAATACCAAGGAAATTTGCAGAATATAAAATCGAGTGATAAAACCTGACGGACCGTCAAAATAAGTATACGCTGCGAACGAATTTCTTGTTCCCATCTTCGCGAGTCCATGCTACGCGTAGGTATTTACGCGTATATTTCGTTTAAACACGCAGATTTAATACACGCTTAGTTAAATTATGGGTTAGGAGTACATAATTATAAACTAAAATTTTTTGTCTTGAAAAATACATTTTCCCTTTCAAAATGTAATATATTATTATTTGTAGAGTAAATAGTGTGTACGCGCTATTTTAGAACATGCAGGGTTTATTTAAAAACGTGGTACTTACATTATTTAAAAAAGTAAAAAATTAAACAATGTATTTACATAACACAATACAGGTACATATAAAACGTTACCATCGTCCATAATGGCTATATTTTCACGTCGAAATCATTTGTTAATAAACATGCTTTGATATAATATCTGCGTAGTAATAATTAAATCTAGTTTCTAGAATCCTCATTTCTTTTGCGTGTATAATTAAATTGTATTTCAATGAGAATCTTGGTCTGCCGGGAAAATGTTTAATTAGAAAGGTACTTATAAAAGATACATAGAACATTAAAAAGTGAAATGTTTGGGAAAAATACATCCTTTGAGTTTCATTTAAAATAATTTGTCATATACCTACCTGCATGGGTACCTACTATTATTTTTAATGACGCATACAATATTTTTATTGGTGTATAACTTACTAAAAATTCTATATGAATTAACCGTATAAAATATATTACAATAAATGTTGAGGAACGAGGAGCAATTATTATTTTTAATTTTTTTTTTTTTTTTATAACAGTAACTTCTACAGTGTATTTATGTATGCCTAATGTGTTTTGTCATTAATAAAGCTTTTATATTACGTTTAACTCAAAATTTAATACTGATTTAAATACTGTTGACAGCAATTAAGTTAATTTAGGAGTATGTATTTAAATTTGTTAATTTTCGAATAGTGGAAAGGTATGTATGTAAACATTGTAAACTAAATTTTATAAATGCAATGGAAATAAATTTGACACGGTGTACGTTATTATGAAACTCTAATAATAATAATAATAATAATAAAAACATTTCGTTTTGATATAATAAATATAATAACCCATATTTTTTTTTACTTTTATAGACGTATAGGCGTACTAAAATTTTGTAATACTATGTACTTTAATAATGAAAGCATCTGCTCCATTTATGATTTTTATTGCACGTATCCAAAACAAACATATGATCGTATATAATATTTACATCTTGTAAGTGAAACAAAGAGTAATACAAGCGTAGTATAAATAGAATTATTTTGCAAGAACATAAAAGTGTCGTGTACATACGAATTTTCAGAAGACTCAGTAATTAAAACAAAATTAGTCACGTTTTTTAACCAATGTTCTGCCCTAGTTAGATCATATAAAAACCAACCAATTTCATAATGTTCGTGTCACTTGCATCCATACGATTGTGTAAATAAAGTCATTTGATATCTTGCAATGTAGAATTTCAATTATCTTGTCATTTATGTACATCGTACATGTAAGTTAAAGTACACCATAAATCAAAATTCACCTGTTCGGTTTCGGCCAGACGAATGGTTTCGACCCTTTGCACGTGATCCTGGTAGAATACAAACTGATTTCTCAAGGATAATAATCTCAGTATCTCCATGAACGTCTGGCTTCCCACTTTGGGCACTCGGTTGAAAAATATCAGCTCTTTTTTAGACCGTCCAGTATTATTCAAGGAGTATGCCTCTAACTTCTGAAAAAAATGTCAATTGTTAATTTTTTTCAACGAATGAAATACATAAAAACTCTTTTAATTTGACTAATATAACAGACAATTTTAATATTTAAATTTGCATAATAATACGATCAAATATATTGATTCTATCTTATATTTATAGAAAATACCAAGTGTAATATTACTGCTTATTTCTTTCAATGACCTAATTTAATAATTAAGCTCAAAGTCTTACGGTAATCATAAAATGTCATCATACAACATAATCATTATAATAATCAACTAGAAGTACATACGGTTTAAATTGTATTTATTTATTTGTAGATAATTATCAAATATTTTTGATTTGACTATATACCTATGTCCTATATGTATCAATAAAATATTTCAAAAAATGAGAATATTTAATTTTTATTACATACATAAATGATAATATAATTATTATTCAAAATGTATGTAATACATTATATAAACACAAGTTAAAATTTCGGATTTAAGATCAAAATAATTTAAACATGTTTGAATTTATAATTAGTGACTATTACCTATATAATACTATAAAAAACAACAGTAATTATAATAATTTATATTTTTAGCTTATGGAACATATTACTATTCCATAATAAATATATAATTACATAATACAACGCCAATATTATTATTTTGAAAATCTACATAATTTGAATTCATTAAATGTTTAAAAATCTTAACTTGAATTATGCGTAATAATTCACCTATAGTAATACTATGTTGTTGTTTTTATAAATTTATAATAGAAATTGCTTTTAATCATCAGGTACACACTAAAATCAAAAAAATCAATGAAAGTAATATTCAGTAATCTTACTAAAATCAATTCATCATTTTCACGGTGTATTTTTTACAGCAGTCAATAAACTGAATGTGTTTTAGACAGAGACGAGTTTGGTTCATTTACCATTAGTCTTGTTCGTTTCCGTAAAATTATTGTTTTTTTTACGTGTAGGAAAAATCCGGATTTCTTAAAATTTTCTCTTTATACTGGAATATTGATTAATTTACATTTCACAATAACATTTTTTATTTTTATAATCATATTATTATATAATAATTGCATGCGAATTTTTTTTTACTTGACTTATACTATCTGTTCAAATTTTAGTATAGTAAGCATGCATAATACGCACGTAAAGAATAGTGTTGAAAATATGAGTGCAGAATAAATTCGCGCACTGGTAATTTTCCTGTGAGGACTAATATAATTTTTATTTACAAATAATTTTATTTTTTTATATGTATAAACGTACTCTGTTTTATGTATTTACGCATTAGTAAAAGTAACAGTGATAGCTTATTAAAAGAAATGCAAATAGCTCGAGTTTCTCTCATAATTTTTCAATCTCAAAATTTATTTTTCAATAAGTATAATAAATATTTGAGCTAATATTTATTTTCAAAGGAAAAAGAATATTTTCACGAATAATTAGAAAGGAAACATGCATAATACACGGATATGAGGTTTTGGATAACTGATTAATCTGATATTGAATATTTTATAATGGTCTTTTAGGAATTGGTATACGAGTATATACTATAATGAGTACATTTACTGAAATTGGCAAGTGAACGTCATCGTGTAAAGCAATATATTTTCATACAGATACTGTGGGACTTGCGCGGTAATAAGCCTAAACGTAATTGCTTGGGAGGCTTGTAGTGATGATTTGACGTTCGAAGGTTTGGTAGGTCTTTCATATTTACATGACGTCTGGCCAGACCGCATAGACTTGATTACGGATTTATGTATTATAATATAGAAGTAGCATTATTATCTCCGCAAAGCTAATTTTACATTTCAAAACAGGACGTAATAGACGAAGGCGGGTTTTGACTTCATTAAGTTTTAGTCGAAACCAAGAAAGAAAGATCGATTTATTCTTTTGTCAAGCGCTAAATCTCTACTAATGTTTTGTATCTATAATAAGTATTTCGTTAATGGTTCAGACATGATGTTTCGTTCAAGTGTCAATCGAGGGTAAAGTCCATTATTGGGAGGAGGATCTGTCCTCATTTATTTTCAAATGTTGAACTGATAATCATTTCAAAATTCTTCACGTCGTTTCGTTTGACCGTAGTTACATTTGTTCTATATATATATATTTGTATATCTTGTTCGAACAGTTTGAATCCAAAATTACATGACTACCATTAAACGTATTAACCTCAGTTAATAAAATGTTATTCGTATTATTATATTAATAGCGTACACTTTATGAGACTCTGGCTTTAATTGAAGATGGGAGACAGTGTTTTTATTTCAAATGTGTAACATAATATAGGCTTTAATGTTCAAAAATCTAAAAATAATGTTCTACAGTTAGTAAAAGAACCCGAACATATAAGTAATTTAATTTTAGCTGGTCATTGTGCCGAACTCGATCTAAACGTTTAATTTAATACTGCGACTAAATTTTAATTTGCAACTTATACCACAGTCCGAATAAGCTAAAAAACTGAAAAATAATATCTAAATTGCATTTATAAAATGGGAAAATAAAATGGATAAATTGGAAATTGTAAAACTTAAAATAAATCCAATTGGTAGATAACAGCAAAACGACGTAGTACAAAAATTGCGTAAGTATCCAGTATTCCAGTGCAATTGCAGAGTATGAATTTGAAAGGGTAATTGCGGAAGTGGAATCCACTTAAGACAAAATTTATATAGTTTGAATATTTATAAAAATTCTAGTGAATAGAAAATGAAAATTTTAATTCTAATCATAACGATCAATCAAGCCATTTCTGTTATTTCCTCAAAATGCAACAAAATAATGTCTAAGATAAAGTAAAGTCTTAAGATTTTCACCTACTCTTTAAACTGCATTGTAATGTATATAATTAACTGACTTCAGAGCATATAAAACAATGGTAATTTGTAGCAGTCGATTATACCGTTAAAATGTTTCAGGAGAACAAAAAAAAAAAAAACAAAACACTAGGTAGTAAATTTTTTAACTCCACAGTTTCGCTAAAAATGCTAAGTCTAATCAGTTCTTACGGTCACATTGATGCTGATTGACTATGCTTATTCATCGTGACGATTAGAAAGTTATAAGAACGAATAACGTCAACTTAACTTTTATTCACGGAGATGGGAAATTAGTTTGTTCACCTATGCGAAATAAATGATGAACCTAGTTTTTTGCTCTGAATGATTAGACAGTTTACGAATCAGTTTAACGTATTTAACTAGTTTAAGCTTAAGTCATGAATCTATTTGTCATGTAATTATTATAATAAAGTGTCTGAATACTAAACATTTTTTCTTGGAAAGCTCAACTGCGACTTTTTTTTTCGTCATATGTCATTATGTTTAGAACATAAATTTTATATATTTTATCAGCGCCGATTTCAGTGTACCGCGTTTTATAAGAAATAATATATATTTTAGGTTATACGACAACTATATTGTATTGAGAGATATATATTTTTTCTTACCTGATCGTGTTGTATGAAATTATCAATGTCGTTCTCCATAGCACTGGAATCTCCTGGAAAAAATGTACTCGTTTAATATTATTTTCAGGAAAAAAAAAATATCCCGTATTAATGTATATTGCATACTATATTTCTGTAGGTACCGTAGATCTAAGTCCGAATATTTTAACATCCCGTTACACATATGTGTATACTGCATATTGTATATGATTTTAATTCTTACGAAACCGTGAAATTCATACAATCGAGATTGATGTACGAATGTTTTATTATTCTATTATAACTATTATAATAATATAATTCATTTTTGCCATAACAATTGCATATTATTTTTCTACCATTTTTCTCATTTCATACGTATATCTACTATATACATGCCCGCGCGTACTATCATTTATTCGTGCCACATTTTAAGTTATTAAGGTCTTTATAAAATTGTTTTTTTACACACTACTAGTACACAAGGGGAATAACGAGAAATAATCACCGGCCTAAGTGCCCCAAATTGACAATTACCGTGATACCTGTAATTAAATTGTCGACGCATCCGAGCATGATGTACTTGACAATCACCCCTAACGAAATATTCAAACGATTGTTTAATCCTAGTATTTACGACAAACTTGTCTGTTTAACAATTCTATAACGATTTTCACAGTAAATTAATATAATATGGTTCAAGAATAAACTTTTATTCGTCATTCGTCACCTACAGATAAGTAGATAGTTTCAATTTTTAAGATCAAGTTCCGAACGAATAATGCAAAAAATAATGTCTAAAATCTAAATAATGTTTTATATTAGATTATTTAGTACTTACCAAAACCACATGTTAAATATAATGATTGATTTTACGGATCTTGAGATTTTATGTGAAAATAAGTTTCACTTGTAGGATCAACAACCGTTAAAAAAAAATACTGATGAGTTTTATGATCAACATCAGTTTTAAATATAATATCTTCGAAGTTCGAAGACAGCAGGTACTTAAAGCTACAATAGGATAAAAATTTTACGGGTTTTACTAAATCAAAACAGTTTTATTTTATACCATGAAATATTTGTGGATGGGCTGTAAAATAATTCTTTTAAGTTAATAATTTCTAATACCGCTATAATATAGAGTTAGAAATAATGGCAAGTTACTTCAGAATGTGACTATATATATCCGCTGACTGTGAACCTGTGACTTTTAAGATTTATAATTTATAAATATATTATAACTGCAGTTTGTTATATCACATGGTAATTTTTTCTCCTTTCTATCAAATACAAAATATAATATTTCAAGCTAGGATGAAAGAATTATCTGCAAAACATAGAATAATAAAAAGAGTGGTTTCTGTAAAATGGTCAACCATAATCGACGATGACTTTCAATAGTGCAATATATGATACAGACACATATTATAATATATTTGAATATATTATTTAGTATCATGCAGGTACATTAGATCGAACAGAACATTGTTTATACCACAAATTCTACTATATTTAAATATAAAAATCTTTTATTTTTGGTTTAACCGGAAATTGATTACCATTAATGATCCCAAATAATAAAATAATAATCTAGTCATCATAATAAGGTAAGTAGGCAATTTTTGAGTCATTCAGATTCAACAACATTATGGTAAATTATAAAATATAGAAAATAATTATTCACTTTTCATGATTTTAAAATGACAACAAATCATATAGATTTATTATTGTTATTCAATGATTTTTATAAATGAAAAAAAACTTAAATTTTATATGGAAATATTTTCGCTATTTTAAAAAAAATGTCAGATATTGTGAAATATTTATAATCTTTCTAGGAGTTTTCAATAATCTCATTTTTTTCTACTAAAGGTCAGTTATTTTTAAACATATTATTGTGTTCAACTAATTAAGTTTTTTGTTCTCATTATTAAAACTAACCTAGTACCTATATAGTAGATACTAGATACTATCTTATTATAGAAATTACATCTTTTACGGTTAATTTAACTTTTCATGTGATATTTTAAATAGAAGCTTTCTGTGTGATTTAAACATTATAAATTCAAGGCATAATTTTCATCAAGGTCGTAAATAATTTGACTACTTATAATTTAATTTTCTGTCACGAACTATCTTCAAATCTGATTATTGGACAATCAAAATTTCAACAGAAAATTTCCTATTTTTGCCTAAAAAAAAAAAAAATATGAAATATATATGGAAAACAGTTTTAGCTTAATATTATAAGTAAAACTAATGTAATTTAAATTGTTTATACAAATACGTTTTTTAGAGGTATGACTAACAATACAAACATTTGGTTAAGTCTTAAGTCTTATAACAATTCATTTACTCACTACGAAATTATTTCATTTTACATTAAGTAACCACTACAAGAAAGTATCTTTTGAAAAATAATTACTTATTTCTTAGATGGTATTTAATTCTTACTTAAGATTTATTATTTAAAACAACAAAGTTGCAAAAATATGCAATCCATTTTTAATCAATGAAGTACATACGTGATTTTTGTTTTTCGTCAAAACAATCTTAATACCCTAGAACTCATCAGTCATCGAAATTACAAAGTGGTTTTATTAATATTGCAGTACTAAATAGATTAATACAACTACACAGCGTTTAACTGTAAAATATGTGAAATCTAAACAAAAATAATACTCAAATGCTAAATTGATATTAATTATTATATTCGTTGTAATTTAAAAGAAAACAACTAAACATATTGCATCCAGTTACAAAAATATATTTATTAAATGATGAATAATCATTACAAAAGACAGATTGGTACCATATGTCGCACTACTATTTTTTATTAAATACGTAATTAATTTCTAATCATTATTATTGTAAGGACATAAATTAATTTTCATAATAGGTCATATAAAAGATCTATGATAATTATGTACTGTGCGTCTATGCATATTGAAATGTGTTATAATTACGTTAAACTATTATTTAATCATAATAGGATTTAGTAAAATTACTGGAGTCTGGAGGTAATAAAAGGTATTGAATTTTTGAAAAAATAAACTTACATTGAAAAGACATACATTTTATCAATTTTATTATGTATTTATATATTGATTTTTCAAATTACTGATACATTTTAAATAAGCTCAAATCAGTTAAGGCCTTTTTAAAGAGTATACATAAAATACAACCAAGTTAAGTATACACATTTTACATTGTACATATATAATATATTTGTGCATATTAATGTTAGAAAAATATTGAAGATATTACAACATAACGCATATGCATTAAATAAAAGCATATTTTTGTTATTTTAACATATCTAAACATTTTATAGTACATTTCTAAGCATGCGTGTTAACTGTTAAAAGGACACATTAAGAACATTTTTAAATTATACCCCAACTTAATGTACAAGTAATATTCATATCATGAAAAATCAGTTCAATATTATAATATTTTACGAAATTACAATGAACAAAAGAGTTACAATATTAATTTAACTTGTACTTATAAATACACTGAATTACGAAAGCAAAACACTTAAAACTCCTGTATGTTTGATTTTTATATGATTACTATTACATATAATGTTGAATTATTAGATAACATACAATAACTATGGGTATGTAACATGAAAGAAAACCTATCAATTTTATACAATACGTGTATAGATTTCACACTATAGGTACAACAATAAAAAAAAATAAACAAAAAATAAATATGGTAGGTACCTAATATTCAATCGTGAACATTTGCAATGACTCGTTCATTTTTCTAATTTTCAGCGAGTAGAATAAGAGGTTCAATATGATTATTATATAGTACTCAATCGAAGAACTATTATTTTTCAGTAATAAACAGAAGGGTTATCTGAATAGCTTAAACAACGGATTAAAAAAAAAGTACAGGTACAAAGCTAATATAATTTTCGATGTCGATAGTAAATCATCATTATTCCATACATGAATTATATATGTTTTTTTTTATCATTATATATTACAAATGACCAACAACCGTACACTAAAAATGATTAAAAAGCTGTTATTAATTTTATTCAAACGTTAATGCAATAAAATTGCATTGTAGAAATAATAAAATCAAATCTTGGATAAATTATGTACTATCTTTGATAAACCGGTGTACTATTATACCTAATAAAAACTTCCGCTGGAAAGTCAGTGAAATCATTACAAATTGTAAGTCTAGACTATAGTAATAACACTGAACTGCACTTTTAAAAAAATAAGTAGATACCTACGTAGGTATCATAAATGCTATTCAATAACTTTTTCATATGAGATAGTATTTTTAAATAAATATTATGTTATAAGTATGTATTAATTAAAAATCAAATATTTATAAATGCATTTTTATTCATAAATAAGTGAAATGATTAAAAATATGTTGACAATAACATTTAATTATTAAGAATAATGTATTTGTAAATCTTATAATGGTTTTAAAATATTGCTTTCACAGTTTTGTACATGATGTATGTAATCAATATCCTGCAGTGATCACTATTTATAAATTGTATTAAATATTTACAGCAAAACGGAATTTTAAAATTTACTTGTTAGATGAGAGTCACTATTAGTGTTCTAAAAGAACTATAATGACTATTCGACTAAATGTGTTTTTAAATCATTTATATTTTTTGTGTATTTATAACCGCATTCTAAAAATGATTGAATCAAACTGACACGCGACATTGTTAATTAATTTTTTCAATAATATAAAAAAAAGTTTAACAACTAGATGTAAACTAAATGATTTACAATGCAGATAATGAACACATTTTAACCATACACATAAATATCACTATGCCAGACTCTTAATTATTATCTAATGCTTGTTTTTTTTTTTTTTTTATCTACTCAGGATCAAAAATCAAGATTATACTGACGTTTTGACTATGAATGAGATTGTTTTTATGAAAGATGCTTAGAAAGCATTTAAATGTTTTTCGTGTTAATATTATGTCTTTGTCACAAGAAACAATATTGATATTATTTATCTCACAATAAGTTGTTATTAAAACAATAGTTTGATACATTTACAGCTCTAATTTCTAACCAATTCACTTAAAAATATTATTATTATATGTAGCAATATTCTTTTATTTCACTCGAAGGCAAATAAATACTTTTTTTTAATAATGTTCTTGCGGTAGGATTATACATGCTACCTAACGTATTGTTCAAACGTGACGGCATGACAGCATAATAGGTTGTAGGTATAATCTTAACGTCAAATTCGAGTAGACCACTTGGCTACGTAAGCAAGTCAATGGTTCAGTTGAGACGGAGAGAGAGAAAACGCGATGTATATATTATAAACATTTATTTGTGTACAGATATAAGTGTACCAGGCTATTATTTCGAAACGGTCATTACATTGAGATTAGAAAGAGTGAATGTAAATGCTTTCATTTGATTTAATCTTGTAGGTTGTAAATATAAATACACTTTTAATAAGTTGTTACTTGTTAAAACAATGATATACGGGATGAGTAGACGATTTAATTTTTAAATGTAGGTAAGCTAATTATTCAATACAATTTTTAACTGTTGAGTATTATAAAGTATTCAATCAAAATTTTTTTTTAAATATTCATACATTATTATATTAAAAATCAACTCGCACTTAAAATTTATATAGTTTATCTTGGTGATTAGGAGGTACCTATACCATTAATTATATTTTTGGAAAATCAAAAACTAGAGTAAATTAAAATGATTTTAATAAAACGCATAAAATAAAAGCTAACAACATAAATTATTACGGTTAAAACTTAGTGTATTCAATACACTGTATATTGTTTAGAGAAAATTATATTTTCTTATGTTGTTCCATTGTTCATTTACTTTTTAGATAAAATACTAATACTATACTCGTATAACTCCAAATTAAAAATATTTTAAGTGTAAATTAATTTATGAGCAACTACTCGAAATCGATACAATAATGATAATATTCGATTCAGAATATATACGTATTAGTGAAAAACACATTTTTTCTCTAATCAGCATCTATTATAGAATAGGTGTAAGAAGTAAGCACACGCTATATAATCAATCAAATCATGTAAATATCCCATTTAAGTCAATAAAATAATGATGCATAATAGTTTAATAATACGCATATTGCATTTTGCTCGAGGTATTATTGTGTCAAAGGTAAAGGTCAATGGCAGTGATCGTCTACTTTCTCTCATCGGTTTTCGGAAATATGTGCGATTTTTTATAAGGTTCACGAGAATGTTTTACAAACTATGAAAGCATAATTCATTTTTGTTCGTGTATTACAAATATAATGAATAACTTAAAATTTGTGTTTTGCTTTCACGAAACTCAAATAATATGTCACATCGAAAACTTGTTTTTTTTTTAGGATTTTTTCGTTCGCTAAGGTTGTTACATTAATTTCTAAAAAAAGTCAAAGGATAGATACTTAAATAAAATAAATTATTATTTTTATTTTAACATAACGAGTTTCCAGTTATACATTTAAAGTATAATATTTTATACTAATGTTGTAACACAAAAGTAAGTAAAATAAGAGAATAAGTAGTAACCATAAATAATAGACCCAAAATGTGATATTATAAATTAATTTGAAGTATATTGTTGATGATCATTATAATAATTTGAAGTGAAGAGTAATGATAAATATTAAACTACGCAATTTAATAAAAAAATTCAAGATTAAGTACCTAACTAAAAAAATGCATTTTATTTGTAATATACTATATTTTTAAATAAGATTCTATTTAATAAGATATTATACTGAAAACTAATAACTTGATCAATTATACATGATTTGAAAATCATAATAATTATATTATTGCATTATTAATATATAATGTATTATTATAATGTATAATTTTCTAAAATCATTTAATTCTATACACGTTGGATGGGTACCAGGTACCTAATTCTTTTGAATACGTCAAAAACAAAAAGTAATACAATATTTATTTATATTTATTCCGAACAACATTATCATATTCTGAACATGTTTATGAGTTTTATTACACTAACTTTTCTACTTTATAGAAAGAACTGTAAGTGTGTAAATGTCAAGTCTTTGGGTAAAATTAATACTAATTTAATATCTTCTGTCCTAACATATAATATACATATATTCCTATGCATATTTATAGCAAATAAAAACTGTTTTTTGTCTTAAAAATAGGCATAAGGAATAGTATTATATTATATTTAATAATATTATTATAACTTATAACCATGAAGTAATTTACAAAAAGTCGTAGGCATAGAATTCAATAAAAAACTTAAGTCAAATGTAGAACAAATTTCCAGTGACATAGGAAAATTGAGTAGGAGTGTTACTAAAATATAGCCTACAAACCATAGATGTAGTATATTACTCCTACACATATAAATATACAACGCTAATTCGTACAGAGGAAACAAAAGTGTTACACGTTATAGACACTAATTCGTTTACCTAGGTGTTTAATTGTACATCACCAAGCAATATATAATATTCTATCATGTGCAGTTCTAACAAGAATAATATACAATTTTTCCCTAAAATTAAAAGCTTTAGTTATCAGTTATATTACTATTTTCACATCACAATTAAATTCTACCCGTGATATAAGGTAAGTATATAAAGAGAAAGTGCATAATATATATAGTTGGTTTTTCTAATCTCATTTTTGAATAGGTGGCAAGAACAAAAATATAGTTTTTTAAATAATGAAATGTCGTGTCTTTTTAATGTAGGGCATGAGGCAACACACACATATATATATATATAATGTCCGTATCATAAAGATGTACATGCACATTTATTTGTTACATTATTTCTTTTAAAAACAACGCTCGCGACTAATGATGGTCAGTCGTCCAGTGCAGGCGACGGAACAAAAACGGTCATCTTTTGTTAGGCTAGTCCGTCGTACGTGAACGTATTGCTTAATGTCTTTATGTGTATGTAGTAAACTGTACACAAACCGTGAGTCACCATTATCACTACATAAGTAAAAACGGGAACAAAAGCTTGTTGTGCATAATAATATAGTTTTCAATTTAAACGCGTATATTGAATTTTCAATGTTTGGAAATATCTAGAATATTTTAATAAACGGTTTTCATTACCTTTATATTTTGTGAACGAAACAATCAGGAAAATGGAAACGAAATGACCGTAATGCATTCAACAAAACTAATACAACTGAATATTTATTTTTATGGAACTACCTATTTGAAAACTGTGAGACCAATTAAAACCAAAATTATTATATAACATTTAAATTGTATATTTATTGTATATATCTATATACATATACCGTCTACACCTATAAACTGTGTCTCATCGAAATCTGACATTCTGTCATTGTGTTTGTATTGCATTTGTCAGATATCCATTTAAAAAAAACGGATGGGCCTCGCTTTGCTGTACAGTTGGGGGTGGAGTGCACTTCGTTTATAGGATAGGTCATTATTACAATGGATTTGTTAAATTTGATATTAATACGATTGGTAAGACATATAGATTTAAAATATTATCGTTTTGTAATATTTGATGAGAAAAAAGGGTCCGTAACAACTTACCTATTTAAAAACAAAATCAATAGATATTACACAAGTAGCTTAGAAACTAGGTATTTATATTTAAAATATGGACATTCAAAATATGATAATTGTACAATAATCTTAACTTTTTTCTTCAGTTATTATTGATAAATTTTCAATTAAATTTATAGGCGTAAAAATCTAAATAATAATAACTATTTTTATTTTTTTATATAAAATGATAATTAAACTCATTTATCAATATAAATAGTTAACATTTTATTGATAGTTAGTAGCATGGAGAATATTTTAAAAAACTAGATTAATAAATAACCTATTATTTTGAAAAATCACTAGTTTGTAGTTTACATAGTTAGTTTATAAACACTCTGGCCTCTAAACATATACCTACCACAATGTGTCCTAACATAATGGTTTGTTAAAAAAAATCCGTTAAGCATTATTGAAAATTAAGCTTGGTCATTCTTATTTCATTATGATCGATAACCGTCATCATAGTATGAGTTGTTTGATTTACCAGATCAAATGCTTTGGTTTTTGAGTTGTGTATAATAAACATATTATGTTACCAATAAATATGGAATATTTTCGCCATACTAGTTTATCAAATAAAGTTGAAAATATTTATGTTTTTATTTAGTTATATTTTATCAACAAATGATGCATTACATTTACTTAAATCACACTTAAATAATAACTAAAACAAAATAATGTCAAGGATAATTTATATGTATACAATATTGTTAATTGTTATATATTATTCATTGAGAAATATAAATTAGCAACTATTGTATATTTCGTGCAATGTGACGTATTGTCGTTTATTTAAGATGTACCTGAAGTTGAAGCAGAGTTTGAAACCGATTGCAATGACCTAAGTCTAGTATGCAGATCCCTGGTGTGTAAAAACAAAAATAAAGTTGATGAAATAGCCATAAGTGCAACAAGTTCACTAGTTCTGAAAACAAAAACAATATTTCTATTAATTTGTTTAGTTAATAAACCAAAAACTCACGGTCAAAACACAGTTAAGCCAGAAATTAAATAACCCTCACGCCCGGCATGTACATGACAAGACATATTAAAATGTTCCATAATCAACAATAGAAATTACATTTCATAAATGACAAATACTTTTGATAAAACTTTTCAATATGTTACCAAGGACCAAATTCAATCAATAAGATATAATATTTATTTATACTTTGTTTTTCACATGATAATAACATTTAACAAATACAAATGTTTCGCTTTAAAGGCACAATGTGCAAGTATTTTCTTATTTTACTTAACTTCAAAATCCATCATATTTAACGTTGTCAAAGTACCACGCTTAGGGGGTCAAGGTCAAAAACGTTTTTAGTATAACTACACTAAGAACTGAATTTGTACTTTTTATTTATAAATATTGCTCGCACGAAGCACGTACTTAATGTATCACTTAAGAATACATAAATAATGAATTATCCATGGCCTAGGATAACATTAAATTAATTTAATTCCACTCATAAAATGTAATATTATTTTATTAATTACCTTTATATTATTTGTTTGTTTGTAATATAATATTAATACCAAATACTGAATATGATAATTCAAATAGCGGTATAAAATACTTTGTATAAATTCAAACAAAAGCATTAGTTGATGAGTAAACGAGTTTAATATAAGTTGTAAGAAAACTTACATCTAAGTTATGATAATATATGCATTAGTGTTATATATTTTATTTACTTTTAATTCAGGGTATTGGATTTTTTTATAAATGTATTAAATTAAAAACTAATGAGTTTATCTAAGAAATCATAAATGTTATTATGATTAACATATTACGTCTCTTATGTAAACTATATTTTATCGAATCACAATTTGTAACTTTGAATTGAAAATACTTGATACTAGCATCGAAAAACATAAATTTCAATGGCGAACTTCGATGGTCTAGGTTGATTTCAATTTTCATTGAAAAGGTCAATTAAACTTGAAATTAATGGACTTTTGTTGCCCACAGATACAGATTCTACCTTTTCCGTCGGTTCAATTTCGATTCCATACATCGCCATTTTAAGTATTTTATGTTGGACTTTTTAACTCCATTTCGTTATTAATTTTACTGATTCAACCGGAACTTTCGTATTATAAATTCACCACGTTTTAGTTCAACCTATTTCTTAGAATATTATTATAACACACTCATTATATTAATAATGATATTATTTTGTTTCAGTTATAGTGGGTTTTTTGAAATTTCCTATTCATAATTTTCAATTTCATTTCTAAATTTACATTACTTTTTTTTTATGTACCTTAATATGTGTAACATAATACCTTTTATGTACCTCAATAGTTGTGATCAAGTTGTTTCGTAGTTTTTGTTCATACCATCCACAGTGCGTGCATTAAAATCATTTAAAATTTTAATTTTTTAACTTGCATATTTTTTTTATAAAATATACCACTCAACATGATTTTCAATTATTAAATAGATAAAAAGTAATTTTTATTATTTTCTCATTCACATGTAACTTTTAAAATTTAATTTTAATGTGTCACGTTACCATACAAAATTATAGCACATACTGCAATACTATGGTCCATCCATGATGATAGATTCGTATTTAAATAATTTCACAGTCATAAACATATTACATATAACATGAGTAAATACATTACTTTACACATATATTTTCTAATCGAATAATGGATTAACTAGCGAAATCGATGCACATCTCATGACGTACATAACGCATAAAGTTATAAGGCCATAAAGCTTGATATCACATAAATATGATGCCATAATGGGTACTTTAATAACAAAAAGAAAAAAAAACAGTTGGAAACTCTACCCATAAGAGAGTTTATCGATTTCGTTGGTTGATTATATTTAGTATCGGATGTATCCCGTAACTTGTTTGTGCACAACTTTTTATAATATAATAATGTACGTACAAATATAACTGTATGAATTTGATGAATAATAATATAAAAAACATTTGTGTAGTTGAGTTCATATATAATCATCCTAGATTTTGAATAATGCATCTCCCAGAGGGATTATTTTAAAATGGTTGTATTTAAATGTCTACCTTTGTAATGATTGAGTATATTAAATCAATATACTTTTATTCCAATTCATGTTATAATCAAGAAATTTATTTATGTAAAATGTTTAGTATTTAATTTAATATAGTTATCCATTTATAATATCATATAAGTCATATCCCTTGTAAAATATTTTTATATTTTAACGTCAAACGGGTTGTTGTAATTTTCTATAAATGTGTGCAAACGGGGTTACTCTTAAAATAACTTGTCTTATGCGTTTTATACCTTATAATAAGATGAATAATTCATAACTTTTAATAAAGTAATTATAATTATTAAGAAATGTGCAAGATCATGGTAAGATTATGATAACTCAGACAACTATTATTCCGATGAAACATGTATATTAACCTTTCAATAGTCAATTGTTATCCTTTTTGTATACATTGTATTCATGTATTATACTTAATCATGGATGGATATCGACTTTTTTTTAATATTCTGGTATTTTTTTTTTTTTAGTTTTAGATGCGTAACGTTAAGTATTGCTAAATACTAAACTGCTATAAAATTATAATAAATAAATAATTTTAAAATTTTCAGATTTGTTTATTTTATTACTGCAATAATTATAAATATCACATAAATTCAATATCCAAAACAATTTCATTTTTAACTTGACTATATTTAAATCAATTTAAATGATACTTCCGTGATTATTAAACTAAAAGCCATTAATTTTATGTATACATTATTTTACTAAATTCTTTACTTTTTTGAACTTGATACGACAAAATACATAACAATAGATATAAATATTCATCATTTTATTTATTTATTTTTTTTTAATTAAAATTCAGCCACCTCAAATTTTGTAAATATACCTAATAAAATTATGAAAAATTAAAAATTTTGCTACTTACAGCACATTATTTTGTAAGATTTTAACAACGTTTAAAAAGTTGGACTTCAATTTGACTAAAAATGAAAATATATTTCTTATAAATACCTTTTTGAAATAAAAATTCGTTTGTGCTTAGCAGTTTCCACCGTTCTGCTGCACGCAGAAAGGATATTAATCCTAGTATATCCCTTGTCCGAACAGGTCATGATAACGTTTGAGCAGTAATCACATTTAAAAATAATAGATTATAATAATTGAAAGCACTTATTAACGCGATAAAACGAATCGTGTTGGTGGTAAACGGTGGAAGTGTGTGTGTGTTTTTTTTAAAAATATCGTATTCTCACGAGCTATACAATATAATATAATGAACGAAGACCGTTACCTATCGAGTGAACACTATACCGCAAGTGAAGGCGTCTACAATCCGACTGTTCGTAACCAGCATAGCGTGATACTTGTTGGATTTATTAGCTACACTATATACACGCGGCGTACACTACTCCAAAACACAACGGACTGTAGTGACTATATATACAATTTAATGTATTATGTACGCGTATGATCCAGAGCGAATTTTGTGTCGTCCCCGTGGATTTGATTTATTATGCAATTATATTTTCATAATACACATACTTATGTACCGCACGATTGATGTATATGTGTACAATATTATATTATGTACAAGTAAGATATATTATATTATATTGTTCGATGTTTCTTTCATCACTATCGCTAAGGAGCTGATATTACATTGTAAGGTCCATACCATTTGTAAAACGATTCGTAACAAGACACTTTGCACACACAAAAAGAAGAAAAAAATTATTGAAAATAATGTCAATAATGTAATTATACGGTTGATAGTTTGATTGAAATACGTCGTAAGCACTAAGTATAAGTTCTTAAAACAATGAAACCGTAGAGCACTACGGTGAACATTTTGTTGTTGTTATGCTTTTTAACAGATATGTGTACAATATGTACTTTGTTAGTTTTTGAGAAGTTTTTTTAAGGGTAGTTCAATTGATTTTATACATGACCAAATATTATAATTAAATAAAATGAATAGTAGTAGACGAATAATTTATAATATATCTCTTTGTAGATCTCTTTATCTATATCGCATTGTGACTAATAAATTCACAGTCACACCGAATTAGATTCGTACACATTAACGTAGTGATATTTTATTTTTGATTTCTATGGTAGGTATTATATATGTATTAATTTTTGTATCATAGGTACTGTGTGTATTAAGCTAGCATATAATTTTTTTTTTTTATTATACGATATTATACAATAAATTGCCATGTATTATACACATTTTATTATGCATAAAAATCAAAATACTTTAAAAAATATGCAAATTTTAAACTACATAATAAACTTAAGCTTGATTACTCGAAAATTTTCCGTTTAAATATTGAATTTTGTTAATAAAAATTAGAGAAATCAAAAGTAATAGATAAGAAAGCAATGAATAAATAGAAACCAAAATACTATAGTTTTCTCATTTTTATAAACATTATATATATATGTATACCGACGAAAATAATTCTATATAGGGAGTATTAGGGAGTATTATACGGTTATGTATGATAATTAATATGATATTTAGATATTATGAATTTGTATCATACGAATTCATATTATTACGAGTACGTAAATTTATTAAACTGAACGAGATTTAATAACCTAGATCTTAGTGAAAATAAAATTAACATAAGTATTTACCAACTTACCATCCTCCAAGTATTTTTAATAGTCTTATTGGTCAATAAATTTACTTATTGAACAAATTTAAAATGTGTGGATCATAAATACACCCTACAAAAAACTATTTATTTCACCACATAAAACATGTTTTACTTCAAACACTTTAATGTCTTAGAGAAGACAATATATTAAAATATGTTCATAAGAAATTGTTACGACTCACAAGTATTAAGACACAAGCAGACAGAGTAATAAAAACAATGAATCAGAGTGTGTTCATAAGAAATTATTTTCAAACACCGTGTGTTTCGTATACACGTATCATGTAACTATATCTATATATTTTTTTTACTAATTAAAAATTATAGTTTAAGAGCGTGTAAATTATTTTGAACATGTATCTTCCTTCTATAATTCTATTACAAACAATATCATAACATCTAGACTCTAGAAGTAATATTTTAAATTATTAAGGTTGCGATTATGAAAGTTGTGACATACCACGGCGAACAGGAATAATAGGTATTCCACTCGCAACATAGAAACTTAATAAATATTATACATCGATTAGAATTCCAAGCCTCTATGGTGTCGTTTTTTAAAATGCAATTTTCAAAGATTTACTAGCTCAGTGATTTTAAAAAGTCAGAAAACCGTGAGAAACACCAATACGTGTACTTTCAAGTTGCCATCATTTATACAGCCGTAACAAATAAAAATGTAATAAACATTTCTAGTATTTGCTAATTTTACAAACAATTCGTTGAACTATGAATGTTTCCGTGAGCTTGATTAGCGTTTCGTTAATTCGTTTGCATCTTTATTGAGGCAATTTTATCATTTTATATTATTATACTATAATTAATGTTTTTCTAAGCTTGATTTTCTAATTCATTCACATCCTTATTTTAAGGTAGACAATTATCAAACATTGTTATTTAACCATAACTAAATCTATATGGGTGGCATGGCATGGCCGAGTGTTTAGCCGCACTCTCTAATCAGTGCTGCGATTAAACACCGTCCGACGTCGTTAAAACCGGATGGGTGACCATCCGGGTTTTTAGCGACGTTAACCATGCCACATATACACATACATGTTCAAAACAACCTACAGTTCCCCACAATATCAAATCATCCAACATCCAATGGCATCAGTTACCACGGATTACCTAATAAAAAAAAAAATAAATAAATCTACATGGACATGGTTACGCTAAAGCATAATGGACACGCGGGTCAATGAAAGTGTCTTTGGTCAATAATATTGTATATTTTGAGTATATTTAGTAGCCAGAATCAAGTATTTAAGGTGCAAGTTATTCTTGTATATGAATACTTTTTCATTATTCATTTGTTCGTCATGTATTCATGTTCTCGAATAAAACAAACGGTTACTCAATATGATTTCCGATAAAAAGTAGTACAACACAATTGTTTTAAATTGGAATACATACTGAATTTTTAATCACAAAAAAATATTAAGTGTATTAATTTCCGAACGTAATACGTATAGCACGAAATAATTTATCAATAGTACTCAACTTCGATAAAACGCATTTTAAAACTAAAAACATAATTCATATAATATATATGAATTATAGTATTATAGTATTATAATAATAATTAGTATTATAGTATACTAAATAATTAGTATTATAGTAAAAAAAAAAAACCAGATGGGCCTCGCTCAGCTGCACAGTTGTACAGGTGGAGTAAACCTCGTTCATAGGATAGGTCATTATTACAATGGATTTGTTAAATTGGAATGCAATAATAGATAAGTATCATTATATACGAATAACGATTTTGAACGGAGATGATATGTTGGTCTAGAAAAGGTATATTGTAAAATAGTATGTTATATTTAAATTAAAATATAATGTCAATATTTGCTTTTCAAACGCTTATAAAAAATAATTAGGTCTAAGGATTTGAATAATTTTGAAATTACAGTAAAAACAACAAATGTGGAATCTCCTAAAACAACTAATGTGAAGTCCGGTAGAAATTTTTTTATAGTTTATTGATGAGTAACTAATGGATAACCTAGTGTTAACATTTTGAACCTTAAGTATAAACTGAAAAATTTTTAAAAATTTTCAACTACAAAATAACTTGCAAATATTCGTGATTTTATCATATTTTATACAAATTTAAATAAAATAAAAATAATTTAAGTGAAGCAATTTTCAATTTTTTTTAGTTGCAATAAGCATAACTTATAACGAATCTTGTATTAAATTTTCAAGATTTTTCGGACAGCCAAATTTTTTTATCGGTATTTCAAAAAAAAAACTTAGAAAAAACAAAAATTGTAATTGTCTATAAATAAGTCAAAATATATCAAAATACTTTGAAAACTTAACCATGTAGGTATAGAAAACGCTAATATAAGGATTTGGTGAAATTTTCAAGTATTTGAGGTATTTCGTTTTTGAGTTAGAGCATTTTAAAAATTATATTTTGTGTAAGAATTTTCTGTTTTTTTGTATTAGATTCTGAACGGAGTGATGAAATCTATTGATTTTACAATGATGTGTGTTTTTTTTTTGTGTGTCTGACGACACCTTTTAAAAATGCTTCGATTTGCTTAAACAGGAACTTTTCTGAAAGGAAAGTGAATGTAGATGGTACTTTGGCAAGTCTAAAATGCAACTTTTTCATTACTTTTTAAAAAAATCGAAAAAACAATAAAAAAATTACGAAAAAACGGAAAATTTTACGCAAAATCACGTTTTTACAAACTATATTTTTTTAAAATACTCTAACTCAAATACGAAAAACCGCAACAACTTGAAATTTTCACCAAATCTTTATATTGGTGTTTTCTATACATGGTTAAATTTTTAAAGTATTTTAACATATTTTGACTTATTTATAGACAATTTAAATATTCAATTTTTTTAAGTTTTTTTTTTTTAAAAATATCTATAAAATTTATTTGGTAGATCGAAAACTCTTGAAAATTTAATACAATGTTTATTATAAGTTATTCTTATCGTAACTAAAAGTTATCAAAGATCGTTTAACTCAAATTTTGTTTATAAGCTTATAAAGTTCAAATTTGTATAAAATGTATCAAAATCACGATAATTTGCTAGTTACTTTGTAAATAAAAATTCATAAAATTTTTTCTGTTCATATTTAAGGTTCAAAATTTTAACACTAGGTTATCCTTAAGCTAATCTTCAGATATATATAAAAAAAATTCTACCGGACCAAAAGGAAAAAATTTTATTACCGTTTGAAATTTAAATTTTTACGAAATTGCATACTATTGCCTTATATTTCAATTTAAATATAAAATACTATATTATTATATATTCGTTTTAGACAAACATATCAACTCCGTTCAGAATCGTTATTCGTATACAATGATATCTATCATTGCATTCAAATTTAACAAATCCGTTGTAATGACCTATCCTATGAACGAGGTGCACTCCACCCCCAACTGTACAGCAAAGCGAGGCCCACCCATTCTTTTTTAATAATATTAGTATGTCTAGGTCTAGCTGTGATTTTAACACAATATAATTGTCTTATGATATCGCTTTTGACAACACTTAGACTTATGTTTCTAAAAGCACAGCTAGTTAGGTAATAATATTCTAATTTTACAATTTTAAATTTACTAATGTTATTTACTTTTATTTACTAGTTTTTAATATTGTTAGAAAGAGGACATAAACGATTTTACTTATACTTGTAGTTATAGTATCTCTGTTGTACCACACTTGCATATTTCATCACAAAATTGTGTTATAAATTATTTAAGTTATTATATCCATATCCTGCGTATAAAATACCATGTGTTAGTCTTAGAATAACAGCCTTTTATTTTCTCTTAAAATTTTAAGACTTACAATCCTTATTTTTAAGCTTTGGCTTTGTGTACATTTTAGCTCTAGTATTTGACAAATACAATGGCCTAGAATCTTAGATAATCTGAATCATACACTCATATTATCTACGACTACACGTATATTTACCAATGATTATAACCACAATCGAAAGTCATATATCTGATCGATGTTTTAGAATTCGGTTTGTAGCTTATGCATGGAAATTTACTATTTCAGTATAGGATCTAAGTTAATGATCTATAATTTCAATTGAACCTAGTTTTAAATAGGAGCTAAAACCCCATCGACCAGATCTAAATATCTGATACCAATTATTGCCAAGTGTAACTAATGCACTTGTTTAATGTTATGAATTTTGATGACAGAAGCTGAAGAACGTATATAGTGAATAGTTGTAACTTATAAATGTATAATTGAAGACTTATATGATAGTATCGTGGTAACGCCTGTAACCAATAATATATAGGTTTTAATTTATATAGAATATTTATTATATATTAATTATATAGATGTATAATTGGATTCTTGATATGAGATAAAATCCGAAGATTTGTAAAAAAGTATTTTTATTTATTTATTTTATGGAATAATTCCATTTAAACAGTAATATCATTGATTATAAATACTATTTATAATCAATGGTACTATATAAAATTAATATAATTTATTATAATATAACTAAATTAACAGTGAACATTGCAACTAAAGTTTAAGCTCAACAGACTTAAAGCTGAAAAATGAAAACCATATGTATATGATAGACTCAGGAGTTATGACAAATACTTAAATAAATAAGTTGTATATTACATTTTTCGTATGTAAATTAGATTCTTATCTCATGCTAATAAAAAAATAATAAAATATAGTCAATACTCGATAAACTAAAATTTGTTTTGTAATTTCTATAATCTTGATACGCTGATTTTTAGATTCTGAAATGATGAAATCTATTGGTTATTTTTTATTTTTTTTATTATTTTAAAAATCAAACTTTTTTAATATTTATTAAAAGCGTCGGAAAAACAATAAAAAAATTACGAAAAAATGGGAAATTTTACACAAAACCACGTTTTGACAAACGCCAAAAAACCACATACACTTGAAATATTCATCAAACATTTAAATTAGTATTTTCTATACATGGTAACGTTTTCGAAGTATTTTGAAATTTTTTGACTTATTTATGGACGATTTAAATCGTTAATTTTTCTAAATTTTTTTTTGAAATACCGATAAAAAATATTGGGCTAACAAAAACTTTTGAAAATTTAATTTAAGGTTCATTATATTATAATTTATACTTATCGCAACTAAAAAAATTGGAAATCGTTTCACTCGATTTTTTTTTATTTTATTTAAATTTGTATAAAATATGATAAAATCGCGATAAATTGCAAGTTATTTTGTAGTTGAAAATTCATAAAAAATTTTTTGGTTATATTTAAGGTTTAAAATTTAAATACTAGGTTATCCTTAAGTTACTTTTCAAAAAACTATAAAAACATTTCTACCGAAATTTAAGAAAAAAATTTTATGACTGTTTGTAATTTAAATTTTTACAAAATTGCATAAAATAATGATTTATCCTCAAACGATTTTAAATATTTGTTATAATTCAAAAAGTATAAGTCGTAGAAACTCGACATTTTTACCAGTTATTAAGATTGACGTTTTCTTTAAGATCTATTTTTTTTAAAAATATTATATTGATATTAAAGCAACTTATAGACATTTGAAATTTTCGATATTTCTACTATTTTTTTTTATAATTGTTGATAAAAAAAAATTTGGCTGGTACAAAATACTTGAAAATTTAATAGAAGATTCCAAAGAAGTTGTTTTTACTGTCGTTTCAAAATTATTCAAATCCATAGGCCTAATCATTTTTTACAAGTGTTTGAAAAGCAAATATTGACATTATATTTAAATTTAAATAGTAATAAATAGTAATAAAATAGTAATTTAAATTATAATATACCTATTCTAGACCATTATTTCATCTTCGTTCAGAATCGTTATTCGTATACAATGATACCTATTAATTATTATTGCATTCAAATTTAACAAATCTATTGTAATGACCTATCCTATGAACGAGTTGCACTCTACCCCCTACTGTACAGCAGAGTGAGGCCCAACCGGTTATTTTTTATTTAAATATTAATTTTTTAAACTAAACTAATATATACGTTTAATTTTATGTACTTTATTAATTTGGTATTGAAATTCAATTTATAATGTAATGCCTATTTAAGCTATAATCATTCAAATAAATATATTTTAACAAAAGTGAATGTATATTTTATTTAAAAGTAATACTATAAATCATAAAATATTCTATCACAATTAACATTAACAAATCTTAAGATTACTATGTTGTAAACAAACATCAATTATATGTTTAATGTATACCAAATATACTGTTTTCTAGACATCAAATATCGATATAAAATTTAATAATTATTTGATTCTTGTAATTCTAATGTCAATTTGGGCTTATTTTAAAAATCTACCAACATTAACAATAGATCTACTTATTTTTCATTATTATAAAAATAGTTTATATATATTATATATATCTGCCAAATTGATTTATTTTCTCGCATCCATCTCTTCATTTCGGTTGAATTCTTGAACGGACTCAACTGAACGTGGATGTACAACTGAAATTAAAAAAAAATATAATTAATTATTATCTCAACCATTAAGTAAAGTGTTGGATAGAAAAAATTCGAACCATGCATGTTATTAAATTATGCACCTAAGTTAGTGATTTCCTAACCAATTACTAGATTACGAATAATAAAACTCGTTTATGTGTCTGAATAGTATATTAGTGTTTGAATAGTAAATACAGAAATAATTAAATACGTACAGTGTGGACGATGATCTTGTTTGGGCTCTTCAATTGGATTATCTTGTTGAACCGATGGTTCAGAACCTGGTGCCATCAACATGGATACAGGCACGTGAATAGGAACCCTTTGAAACATCGGTGCATTTTGACGAACTCCTTCGGATGGCATAGCCTGGTGCATCATTGGTACTTCTCCGTTTTGTTTGTCGGATATAGCTACAGTGTACATGGATCTCCCTTCAGCCATTGCTGGATGATACAAAACTTTATTGGGCATTGCTCTGTCTTCAGCTTCTTGCTTATGGTGTTGTTGATGTTCATGATTGTCTGGTGTTGGTCTCAGTTCAGGCAAAAGTTGTTGGAATATAGGTATGATGTGTTCTTCGATCTGCTGCTGTTCTTGTAACTGAAGTTGGTTGTCAATATCGGCATTGATTCTAGCAATCATAGCTAAAGGAATCGGACCTTGATGATGGTGAGGGTGGGGCATATGGTGGGGTGGTGGAGGTGGTCCCATCATGCTTGGCAAATGGGTCATAGGATTAGCTCCCATGGGGATTGGCATCATAATCGATGGTTGTTGTTGTTGTTGTTGTTGTTGTTGTTGTTGTTGTTGTTGTTGTTGCATTTGTTCTGCTGGATTCGGAGCTCGTCTGTTATAAAACACAAAAATTGAACAACTTTTTAATTTTATGTCAAATAAAATATTATACTCAATCTACGATAAATTATTACGAAAAATACTAAAATAAAATACTATATTTTATCAACAATAAATTATTAAGAAATGTTTTAAAATAAAATACATAAACTACTTTAATCAAAAATTGAAATGTTGGGTCTGTTAAACATTTACCCCATAATAAAACCGTAACAAACGTTTTTACGTGCTAGTTGTATTATTATTATTTTTCTTAAGCCAAATCGCTAGTATTTGTAACACAACCATCACTTGAATTAAATTGCATTTTCGAGATACTCTTATAGATGAGTGAGGGGGATTGCAACCAGTCTCATAAAAATATTGTAATCAGTGAGTTATTATAAAAATGTGATTTTTAATTAAAATAAAAATAATAATATGTATTTGGTGCGTAACGCAGTAGTAATATGAATTTTTTTTTACCTTTCATCGTGTCCACTCTCGCAAACGATGCTCAACCGTTCACCGGTAACGTGTTCAAATCGAGGGTCCGTGGTAATGTTCACACCGAATGGCAGACGCAGAGTTTTTGGTTGATGATCCATGACTTCTTCAGCACGTTTCTTCTCAATTACACAGTTCATGCGTGAACGTTGATTTTTCTCGAGTAAAGCCTTTTGAAATAAATATGAATAATTTATGATAAAAAATACGAGTAATAATAATCGTAAATGATATAAGCAAATTGCGAGAATACTTTGAAATATTTCAGACATGCTTACAATCTACATGTTATAAAGACACATTAAACAGTCAGAGCTGTTTTTATAGATTACAAAGATTAAAGGAAATATCGTAGAGATGAAGGACTAATGTAGCCGATTTTAATTATTTAGCAGAAAATACGAAAAAAAATGAAGACTATTCATAAAATATAGACAATATAGTATCCCACCAAGATTGACCCGTTGCAATAACTGCAATGAAAATACGTATTATAAATAATGATATTTAGCATTTATTTTCCTTCTACTATCAATTATGAATTTATAATATTTTTTAATAGGTTTTCATCAAAAAAAAAAAAAAAACTAGTTGAATGTCTTTATTTACACCTGATATCGCAATTGCTAATTAGCAAATTTTCGTGAGACCCACAGTATGCATAATAATTAATAATTATTAAATATACTGCTCTCATTGTTCCATTCAATTATTAACTTCATTATTGTATGTTGGATATCATAATACAATTATATAATAATATACTCACTCCGACGATTTCATCAAAATCTAATTCCAATGGCAATTTGATTTGAACTGGCGTGGCTGATTGATCGTTTCCGGATGTTTGACTTTCGGCGTTCCTGGTGGATTGCTGATGAACTGGTAGCTCTTCTTGTTTCGAATCTGATGTCTCGTCCGATTGTAAGGGATCTACCAATGCTTGATACTGTGGACGGTCCGCAGCATCTTCGCTCTAAAACGATCATTTCAACGAACTCACATCAAATTATCTATATAAAACTTCGCATTTGTCATATTTTAAAAACACATAGTATTGTTATAAGGAATTACAATAATTTAATACCTTTGCATCAACAACATTTCTTTTATATCGCGTTTCATTTTATAATACCATCATATACATAGGTACACGTAATTTACAGACATATATAATATTTATTTCATAGAGTTACACTGCACTGTAATATACCATAATAGTATACAAAAAAAAAAAAAAAAAACATTGTCATGTGCAAATTATATGCGGAGATTTGGTCGAATTTAACAATAGTTGCATAACATATTATTTCCTGGACTTAATGGTCGGTTACACTGAATAATCTTTATACTTATACGTCATATACGCTTGACCTATATATATTACAATCAGTAAGTTATGCTGTTATGGACCTTTAAACAATTCGTTTTCCCGAATTTTCGAATATTTATGATTTTTAAAACACTTACACTTGATTTAGCATTACATTTTTATTTACCATTTGCTCTCATAATCGTTGCTTTATCATTTTCAATCAGTCTTATTCATTTTATTTTATTTAAAAAAAGAGTGGTCATTGACAATATGATTTCAAATATAATTGATACAAATAAAAAAATAAACAAATAAGACTATGAAAACCGTTCATTAGCTGCTATTTGTGCGTGGATTATAGTGAAAGCCGAACTGGTTTTATCTTGAAAACTGTCATCGTCAAACCAAAAAATAAAAAGAATAAAAAATAAAATTAACTATACAGAGAAAGTGATATTATAATATACATTTTTATTATGTTCTCACACATCAATTATTATTTTTTTAAAAAAAAACCTATAATGCGATGATGTGATTCTAATTATAAATTTGAGTACCTACCTGTGAGATAAATTAATTGTAATATATTATAACAGTAGGAGCTGCACCTTCCGAAATATATAAGTAAATGGCCAGATGGGTACTTAATATAAAATCTTGTTTTCGTTAGTAAAGGGAGCGCATGTAATAATAATATTATTAACTACAAGTGCTGAAAAAAAAATGTCACTCAAGTGGCAACATATACAACACGGTAATAAATAATAATCCATAATTATAATGATGATTTGATTTCACTAATAATAGAACAGTTCCACTATAAGTCTATGTATATTACAGGATGATGGATAATAGTTATACCTCAAATTGTAGTTTTAAACAAGAATTGAACGCTCAAATCCATTAAATTGTGATGTTCATGAATAATATACGCTTTCAAATTTTAATGAGCTTACCTAATCCGGTAACACACATATTCCATTGAAGAAGGAAAAAATGTTGAACTTTCAACGTCTCAAAACAAAACAAAAATTCTTATATCGATATATTTATCGGCGAATATAGTTCACTGATATTTAAAACTCTATAGATAAATTCGTATTTCGATCACATATTATATATTATAATAAAGTGTATATTATTCAATTTTTTTTTTTTACAAATGCACTGCAACACTGCAGCACAGTTGACCGTTATAAGGGATAATAAAGTCCATCGAAACGTGCAAATGATTTGTAACACGCCACTGAAACAACTTTAGCTAAATGTATTTATTTTATGTAAGTACGATTAGAGATAAAAGTCAACAGATTTTACCTTGGACTGCGTATATATTATAGTTACCTGTCTAAGAAGTGCTTCGGCGTGCATCAATTGTGAGCAGGACGCATTTGCTTGTAACCAAGCGGCAGCCAACATGAAAGATCCCAGTATGAACGAACACGCGATCACAGTAAATGCCGCTATTCTTGCTATTTGAACAGCGGTCGGACGAGTTTTCAATTTGTAAGCCTGAAATACATCCAAATATATTTGTTATTATTTTAATTTTTTTCACCGTCAATTGGGTCTAATTGGTGTTTAAAAAATTTACATCGTTTTAGTATTTTTCAAGTTTTGTCAAAATATGAAAATCTCTATGCTATTTTTTTGGTTTATAATGAGTCATGTTTCATTATAACCATAGCTTGAGAGTTTTTAATTTGAAAAATACGTTCTCCGAGATAAATCGTATATTAATAATATATCGATAAGTGTAAACTATAACCCTGCGTATTGTACGTAGTGCATTAAATATAAGTAATTTAAAGTTAACTATATAATATACGAATCAAAGGGAAAAAATAAAACCATCATTAGTATTATTTTTTTTTATTATATTCGATTTTCTACCATAGCTCGGTCATTAATTTTCAAACTCTGATGATTTCAAAACATAATTGTATAGAATCGTATTTAATTTACAATGTTTTATAATCACGATTTGTATAAAATATATTACGACGCCCATTGTTATTTTATTTTTTCTATTTTTAGGTTTTACCCACACGCTACACGCACAATTAAAACAATAATAACTGTAGATTTTTTTTCATCGTTGTTGTTATTATTATCATAATAGAATTTTTTAAACCGGATTGAATGGGATGCGCGCAGATTTGCATGGTTTCATGTTGGTGATGTAGAAACAGCTGCAGTGCGGATCAGATATAATAATATATGTATATAGGTAGGTAGACACGCAATGAACATTTCGATCACGATTTTTGAATACAAAAGTATATAACCTATAAGTATCCGAGTAACAAGTGCGTATTCCTCAAGTCACCGATTTAAATAGTTCGTGACGATAATTAATCACGAGTTTTCATGACTGATCGTAACCCACGGTTCGATATTAAGTTTTCCTCATTTATTATATACCAATATAAACGTAAATAATATATTTCCAATTTCTTCTGAAGATACATATAAATTTATATATTTTACGAACCTCGAAACCTATAAATTATTCTAAATACATATTATATTATGTATATTCCACATGACGTCTGCGCTATGTGTGTGTATACTTTTTCCATAAACGACCGTACGAATGCCCATTCATAGGTATAGAAACTTTCACGGTTTTTACACGATTTTAGACTTGTTTGTACGCGGTTGTACTACATTTATAATGCACACCATAGGTATATCTACCCGTACCGCAACGCACCTAAACACAATGAGTTAATTGCCCGAATAGTAGTTTACTATGTACGTATAAATATATAGTAAGCACTACATTAATATAACTTTGATGGACTCGTCAAAAAACTCAGTAGATCTCATTAAACTGTATATTTTATTATAAATTATAAAATGTTCCCGTTTCATTGTGTACAGATGTAGGTACGCCGTACTGCAGTTGTAGCTCGTATTCCAAACACAAACGCATTTTGTTCCGCAGCGGCAAAGAAACGTTCAGATCTTTATATATATATATATATCACTACCTCCTAATACAGATAAAATATAATACATAATATCGAACCACAAACGCGTAGTAAAGCAATTGAAAAACTATGGTTTCCAAGACGAAGAAAAGTCGTAATTGCGGTTTTCCTACGAGCGCGAGGCAACTTACTTTCTCGATTACCGTTGTTCCTGTCACGGACGTCCAAATCTATAATAAATATAACAAATTAGAAGGCAAAAAAATATCACTGCAATAAGTGCTCGCCAACGGACAATTGCTACGCGCCGCAACTATATAGAACCTGCAGCTATACTACTATACCTATACTACTATAATACCTATGCGAACATGCAGCTAATTATTATATATTTAATGAATTAACGGGAGAAAATTTCGTTAACTTAATAGTGCTATGTATATAATGTCCGCGGCATTCTAACTATTATCTACCGCAATATTTAAGGCACAAAAACAAAAAGGCTCGGTTGACCTTTATACATTCTGGTTGACCGTCGTGAGTATATTTTTATGTACACCGGCTATTATAATAATATGCGAGGCTGCAGAGCATTCTTTTAGCTTACCAAATTATCGTGTATTTTTATTAAATTTTTTTTTCGTTAACCGTAAAAATCGATTCCTTTCAAGGGGGTCGCATTGTAACATTGTAATCCCTACATTATATATAAAAACGCGTATATGTTCACATATTTGGGCAAATTCTAAATGAGTATATATAATGTGTTGTTTGCACACATCATAAATTAAATGGCAATCGTATATGTGTACAGTTGTTATTGCTCGTAGCACATGAGAGATCGCATTGAATAAAAAACATAGGCAGTCAACAGGTGGTAACGGCCACGTGATGAACACGCACGCGCTTCGGACCAATCGGCTGTCCGTGTGTACACGTTATGAACACATTTGATCGATGTTTAATTATTATTTTCGTTATACACGTTGCCGCCGCGCGTTGTAACACCGTGCAGAGGTTAATAATAATTATCGACTTCCCGTAGTCGTCGATGGAAATACAATACAGCGCAAAAACAATAATATACCGCGGCGCATTTGCAATGGCTAACAGGAAGTCCGGCGGCGGCGCACTTTAAAATGACTGGCGAGAAAATCAAAATTGTACATCATTGTATAGTTGTAGTATATACCAGCATCGACTGCAAGTGTAAACCTGCCCGCGCGAAAAACGTGAGATTTTCACGGAAATTCTGACCGTTTGTCGCGAATACCGTCTGTGTACATTTATAATACAGGTATAGGTACTGCGGGAAAGTGTTAAAATCGAACGAATTCATTGTGTTTTCCGTGTCAATAATCTACATTGATTGCAATCATAATGTAATGAATAGCTACGGCGTGTCAGGTGTTAATGAGACGAGTCCATTGAATTGAATTTCAGGGGGGAAAAAACGATGGCTTAACGAGGAAGCTACTTTCTATATCATGAGATTTTTAATTATTTTTGTCTATACATCGTACTCCATTGTACTATGGTACGTTCTGTACACACACATACACATATATACATATATATATATATATATATATATATATCAATAATGGCCAATGTATAGGCGTGCAGTAAAACGGTTGCGAGAATGCACACAACGCCGTTGACAAATAAATCGACATGCTTTGAATATGATATAAACGCATAAAAAGATCACTCGCTTTCTTGCGACGTGATAAGTTATTAAATACAGCTGACCTCTGTAATCGGTATTAATGTCGAGAAAAATTAGAAAATGAAAATGTTTACGATCTACATCCGCTATTAATTATACATTTTAAACGCCGCAGCCGTATTATACAGTACAGACGTACAGTAGATAATAGGTAAATTGTTAATTACATTTTCGCCTCTAACGTTTTTACACTATCGTACTTACATCATTTAAGTGACAGAACATAATGTATGTGATTTAAATGTGAAAACATAAAACTTTATTGTTCTTGCAGTCTGAATCGAGTGGATGAAAATAATTTACGTTGGCTGCGGAAAATGTAATATTTTATTATGTTGTAGAAAGGTACAATAAAAACAAAACGTTTAGCTTATCTCGATCATTATGATATTTTTTTTAAACTATCCCATTTTGACTTTTAATTCAATCGCACTTAATCAAAAAATTCTGTAGACGAGTATTATAATCCTATAATCAATGATCATTATGTACGTCACGAAAAAAACGGATAAAGTAGCTTGATAAATTGTGTTGTACTCAAAAAATATATTATTATATAGCTTCATAGAAACGCAAATAATATAAATTATCAATTTCTGATTTACTGGCAAAACAAAAGCAACAGTATAGTCTATTTGACAAATTTAGGACAGTAAAATCAACTAAAAAAAATCTCAAAAAACCTAGTCTATTGGAAAAAACACGTTTTCACTGGATTTAGACGTTGTATACTTCTATGTAAAGTAAATTTTACTAGAATATTGTACATCGATAATGACATGTAATCCTGGGTTAGACACCTACATCTCTATCCAATATCCATATATTTCAGAATAATGTAATAATGTCGACTGCAAACCATGTAATGACAATAATAAATCATAACCAAAGGTCAGTCTACTTAACTCCTATCTGCATGTGCTATATAGGTACAACAAAAAACAACAACAATTGCGGAGAGAGTGTAGAAGTATACAGAACGCCAATTATTATTTTCCAAAACGCGTTCCTAGTATTAAAACAATTAACAAGCATAAAGCTGATATTTTGTACTACAGATAAGTACGTGATATATATATATTAATATTATACGGTTCTCTTTTCAATTTCAGTTTATAATTTTTACGAAATAAAAACGTTTAGGTCGATTGTTATATATTTACCAATAATAATAATTTAAATGATTCGAGATAAATGGAAGTGTTTAGTATACAATATTATAGTATTATAATACAAAGCATTATAATATAATATATTATATTATAATGCTTTGTATTCAGTACATATTATAATATATATTATATCTAGATATAAAGATATATCGATCCAGGAAATCAGTTTGACATGCGTATCGCAGTGCACGTAGGTGATTTTACTCGTACCTGAAAATGATATAGAGTTACATTGACAGATAATGATATGTCCTACTTGCATGTTCAATACAATGTACAAAGTACATTAATATTAATTGTAGCAGATTAAAAATGATATAAAATCAGTCCTGAAAAGTATTTGGATACTATCGCAAGTAATGTTTTGATAATTCGAAATAGTTAGTGCAAGTCATCGGTTTTTGGTGCACGATTAGATATTTAAAAACTAGAGATTTTTTTTATACTTTTATTAGTAAACACATAACGCGTAGAGAATATTTAAACGAATATTGAATAGTATACGTTTTCTTTCGAAATACTACAACAGTCAGAAATGTATTGACAAACTTTATCGGTATCTGTATAAACCGTAGCGATATATACCACTCACGCGCTCAATAATGTATTATTAATTATTATCCAAGTGTGTGCATCTATTGTATACTTATATTATAAAACAAATCATGTCGTGAGTCCTTAGACGTTTTTATTAATCACGCACACAGTTCAATATACCCGTAACGATGAGACGGTTTGAATAATATTGGCAAATCTACGTCCGTACAAAAAATAAAAAAAAAAGCGTATTGATGACAGAAAAAGAGTTCCCTATAATCAATAACTATAATGTTGAGTTTATTGTTTCGTTATAAGCCACCTGATAATCACTGGTTGCCAACATTTTATTAGATATGGTTCATGACATCTGTATAGATTACGCGAAGCAGCACTCGTATAACGGTACACCGAAGTTAGGTACTTGTATTATGTAGATAGATAGGAACGAGTCGATGATTGTGTTGTTGCAGAACATTTGGCACAAATCAGGAAAACACTATTATAACGTTGCACCGGTTTTTATTCTTTCTACCGGTAACCCTTTTTCTATACCTACGTATTATTCGTTTCTACTCTGATAACATAATAACAATGATGAAAAATCATATCACACGTACAATTATATATAGGCAGTTTTCGCCGCTATTATTATTCAATAATCGTTTTATTATTTTGTCATATTGTCCGCAAGTCAATATATTATATACGTATGTGTATATGTGTGTATATTCGATAAGGAGAAAGCGTTTGGTTCATTGAACCTAGCGGGGGATCGGGCTAGAATAAAAATATTATGATGAAGCAATGCGTGTAAAAGATATGTTTTTATTTTCGTTGTGTAATTTGATATAGCTGCCGCAGCAGACGTGGTTATGCAATATTGGCTAAATACACTCGAACGGGTGAATTTTTTTTCCATTATTTATCGCATTTAATTCTGCACAACACGTCTTATTATTCGAGTTAAATACGCGATCAGAGCGCAACATTACAAAATATAAATACAAATTATAAAATATATATTATATATTCTATTAGATATACCTTTTTTTTCTTGCAGTTATAACACTTTTTTTTCTGAATGATTCAATTATATTGATTGGTGGTATAACTAACTATATTCATTTTTTTCCCTGATAATACTCATTACTATTCGGAAAAAAAACTAGTATACCTTCAATTCAAACTCCCACGTAACACAATGTTGTTTTAGATTTGAATCGAAGCATAAAATGTAAATTTATTAGTATATGCGCTGTGTACGCTAAATGCATCATTCAAATTGTCTACAAAGGTAACTGTAGATAAGCTAAATCGAACGTTAATATAAATTAAAAATACATGCCAATAACGTTGGTATAAGTTCTCTTTTTTTGTTAAAAAAAAAGCATGGTATGATTTCTATGTGGTATCTATGGATTTTAAATTTATAAGTTCAACTCGACAAAACTGTTATCCTGTACGAAGTTGCTACTATTTCACCAACGGATGAACGATCTATAGATTAATGATGATTGATGATCAAAACATAAACAAAATATAATTAATTAAAAAACAATATCTGAGTATAGGTAATAATAAGACACACCTTTTTTCTTTTATCTAAATCTATGAACATGTTATTTTAATTATAGTTGCATTTTGCATATCTACTTGCAACATAACCGCCTATCTGAGTTATGTTTTTCAAGTGAAAAAAATAATAGAATGTTCGTTAGTGCAAATTTTCACTACAATAGATACAGGTGTAAAAATTTCTAAACGCTAAATTTGTCCTAATCAATACTGTGATGGTAGTTACAATATATATATAACCTATGTAGTGTATATAGTACCTACACTATACTTATTGTTAATGGGTAGTTGCTAGTCAAATTAATCAATGACACGGCAGTTGAATTTCATTATATATCTTAACAATTGCCGTTCATTAGAGAGCATATAATGTAACAACAACAACATAATAAAATATATTACATAATTGTCTATTTTATGTGTGTATATGTGCTTGTGTATGTGTGTATATGTGTGTGTGTGTGTGTGTGTGTGTGTGTGTGTGTGTGTGTGTGTGTGTGTGTGTGTGTGTGTGTGTGTGTGTGTGTGTGTGCGTATTGGTAAGCGTATATGAAAAAATGCATAATTTTTCGCAAGAAGGAAAATATTTTAATTTTTTGACTTTATATAGAAGCCTGAGTGCCGGAGTGTCCGTTGCGTAATGGTAATAATCATATATTAAAATATTTTTAAAAAATAATATGAATGCGTCACATTTAAATTTTTCTTTTAAATCGTGTAGCATACTTTCTATCTAATTTACCATATTGTTTTTTTCATACAAAGATCTTTTTGAGCCAGTAACGAATGTGCAATTTTTCCCAATAACACACTGTGTAGTTTGCAGAGTACAAATATTATTAAAAGCATAAATTATTATTATCATTATTTCATAAGCAATATTATTTTCTTATGATAATCTATTGGTTGAAATATGAGTCTAAACAATTAAGAATTATCACATAATATGTAATGCAAAATTATATTAATAACAATTATATAGAATCCGTAAAAAATCGATATTATCACCGATTAAATGTTTGTAAAAAAATATTAATTCACAAGAGTATGTTTACGTTATGAACCTTTTTTCCATTAATCGACAGTGTATCTACATCATTATTTTTTGGAATGTGTCATTCAAACATCGTGTTTTAATGGAAATGGAAAGTCTCTGATAATTTGTTGGTGAATGCGAAAATTCGTCGTCAAAGGCACTTATTCAATGCAAAAAAATAAAAACCGACAAATTCATAAATCATTTAATGGGTCGTATCAAGAGAGAAAGCGTGCGTGCGAGTGTACAAACATAAATAAATATATGTATATAATAAATGTATACATATATATTATATACATTTATTGTACCCTGAGTGAAACTGCAGAGTTTACCACATGTATGCAATTTGTGCACTTAAAAATCTGCTGAGAAAGTACAATATAATAGATTGTAACGATATCGTATTATACTTCGAGATGTTAACGTTACACCACTGAAATATGGGACGTGGTACGTGCGTACTTCGTACAAGTATAGTATCGATTAAAAATATTAAATATCCATCATCATCTATGTGTTGAAGATATTAAATCACTATTTGTATAGCTACTATAGATGTTAAAAAGGATTTGTATTTTACGTGTGTACGAAGTGCGAATATGTTACCATTATACGTTGCTTGGAAATCTTCCAGCCGACCAGGTGGAAACATAATATATACATAGAAGATTCGTCGAATACGTTCTATACAGTTTGTTTTCGACTTGGAACTTGCAAGACCCTGTTCCACAACCGGTTTGACAAAAAAAAAAAAACATTAATACGCAAGGCGATATGCACGTACAACCGTGACATTTACATATTTTACCTACATTATGGTTGTTTTTGTTGTGTATTATGTATCGTGTTGGTATACAAAACATTCGGGTATATTATACTTTACGAACAGCGTTTATTTATTCTTAGAAAACGACGAGTGCCATATTATTGAAAATTACGAAAAAAAATGTTGTACACGAACATAATATAACCGCTCACAATGCCAGATCGTCCGTGAATTCATTTTCTGAACGTGCAGAATATTCCTCTCGTTACTTCAAAACAACGGACCAGTCATCGAGTTCAACTTACTGTAATAATTATAATGATCATAAAACGTCAACCCATCGTCGTGTTGGACGTACACAAACGCGCGTGTACTCTGCAGTTGCACAAGATGACCTTGTTGGCAGCAACACAGTTTACCGTATGTCAACCATGAAAAGCTCTTTAAAATGATATTTACGAATAGGGAACCGTAAATTATAATTCGTTGTAAACATAGAATTGAACCAACTCGCACGACTTAGCGCTCGCGCGAGCATTGTACATATAGGAACGGACTCAAGGTAATATACGCGCGCCTACACTGGGACAAGAGTCGAAGAGAAAGGATTTTTTACTTTATTGTTTAAACATATACATGCATACGTACAGTCGTTATACCCAGTTGTCCTCGACACACCATCTTTTTACATATTATATTACTATTATTATATATTATGTATGTGTGTGTGTGTGTGTGTGTGTGTGTGTGTGTGTGTGTGTGTGTGTGTGTGTGTGTGTGTGTGTGTGTGTGTGTATGTGTGTGTGTGTGTCTATGTATAGGTATATTGTATATTATTGTAATTTTTTCCCTGGCGGCAGTAGTATACACACAGCATGCAAGATTTACACGGTACACCCTCTCATCCGTGTGCGTATTTTTTGTTTTGTTTTTCTTCTCGTCGTCATTCGACATATTCACTTTGTGCATAAAGTTACTGGTTGACTGCACGATGGCATTGTCCCGTAAGCCATATGAATAAATCAATATAAGCTCGCTAATGGCGATACATAAATACAATAGTATGGTATTTACACATACGGCGTAATTGAATGATGTCTGACAAATTACATAACAAATGTGACTCCCCCTGTGACATTCTGATTATGCTGTAGATGTATAATTATAGAGTGATATTATGAAGATATTAAAGCTTTACAAACAATCACTTGGGAAAATATCAAATCATACGCTACATACGGTATACATTACAGTGGTGAACACTTTTCCAAGATGGAATCGTATACATAAGAAAATATTGCATTTAAGAAATAAAATATATCTACAGCTTATCAACTATCACGTCCTCAATGTAATATTATGAATTATGACGGGATCCAAGTTGGGCTCCCAGAACGTTTTCTGTAATGTCCTCGACAGTTTTTACAGTGTAAAATAACATTACACTATTTGAGCACCTATACTAAATACTATCATTTTTTCGTTTCCGCGTATGCGTGCGCCACGAGATAGGCAGATATATAAAAATACAACACACGATTTATCACGAACCAGACACGGCATGTATATATTTTACACCAATTATCTATACGTGTATTGCAGTTTCTCCTATACATATATATATATATTTACGGAAAAGCGATTAATTTTTATCGACCATTGTTATTGCGCCACCGTGATGATGGATTTCACGTAAAAAATATGTGCATGAAGAAAAAAAGTATCCGACCGATTTGAAAACGTGTTAACGCGATACACATTACGTTCTACATTTTACATTTGCGGTGACGTGCATACGTATATTATGTATTTATGTATCTATATAGCTATTATATATCCCTATATACACTAGCAGCTACTATACGTATCTCAAAATAATAATTCATCTGTATATACTTAGAGCAGAATATTAGCCGCATTTCTGTAATATTATATTATTAATAAATTGTCGTACGAAATATCCTGCAACACGTATTGTAGTTGCAGTAAATACAGTATAGGCTTGACATCAACTTGACTTCCAGTTGATTTACCCAATACGGTCGGTTCGTTCGAGCGTTCACGGAATCGATAGTGGTGTGTCCTGCTCTTGTCGGGTCAATCCGCAGCGACTTGACACCACCGCGATTACTGCAGGAACGAACGATACGTTTCCGGTGTGTATTATAATATTATATAGATATACCAGCTATACGGAGTTTTACGCGGTTTTTACCGTCCGACCGCGCGCTCGCGTTTTTCGACTTTCTCGCGAGCCGAAGTGGAGTGTGACGATCACCGTCGCCCGCGCCGTCGAAATAACAGCAACGGGCCGAGGTAAGGACGACGATGAACCGAGACATTTCAAAAATGTACGGCTGTTTACCGATTTTTCATTCTTTTACTTTTTTTCATCCCAATTTAACCCGTTTTAATTTTTTTTCGCGTCTACTCACCGGTGGTGGTTCGGAGACGTAGACCTCGTGCGTGGGATACTCCGTCTTCATGCTAATGCTGTCGTCCGATACTGCGCCGGCTGCTGCGGCCACGGCTTCCTGTTGTTTGTCCATGATGTGGTGATCAGAGCGATTTACAGCGGATGTGGACGATAACGTTTATATCGATAGTAGTTATACGGAGACGGCCGTCAAGCTATTTCCACTGAAGCTATACATAGATATACACACACATATATAAATATACGTATTACATCTATATACTTGTAACGCAACGCGGCGTTAAAAAAAAAAATAAACGACGCAACATACGTGTATGCCGTGTGCGGCGTGTGTGTTTATCACCGACCGCTGCTTGCTGCTGTTCGCGGATGGTGAGCGTGCGGTTTCGCCGTTTAGTCCGTAGTCCTCCGCGTGTAGAGCTTATTCACATAAACGTTCGTCGGCGCTGTAAATGTGATTTATTTTATTTTATTATTTTTTTTTTTTTTTTACCTATGCTGCTTATAAATTATTAAAATTATTATTATTAATATTATTATCGTTATATATACCGGCGGTGACGACGGGGCGTCTGCACGATCGCGTACAATAAATAGTATTGCGTATTCGACGACCGCGGTCCAGGACTGACTGACTGACTGGACGGCGAACGGCACAGCGACAACGACGATGACGGTGAAAGACGAAAAAGAAACGAGCGTACTATACTGTAGCCGTAGTAGGTGGCGGTGGAGCGTTGCAGTGGTGCGGGCGAGAGCGGATTTCCACCACCGTTGGCCGAATCCGATGTTCCATTATTATTTACGTATTTATTTACGTGTCGGAACCCAATATAATTTACTTATAATTTTATAATAATATTTTTTTCTTAGGTATAGCTCATGCACATACCGAAAGGCCAACTTTTATTAAATGGCCAACCATTTATTAAATATTTTTTTTTTTAATGCACCTTCCCTTTACTTCAATAATAATACGGTTTATTAAATTAAAAAATTGGTTTTGTTGAACGCAGATGATTTGCTATGTTGTACGTTTGTAAGATGAAGACAACACATATACGGGTTTGGCGTCTGCTTAAAGTGGTACGGCTATATCGAGGCAGTATATGGAGGTACATGGAGATATATAATACATTATAATCATGATGATGTTGCGGGAAGGGCGCGATGCGATTCATCACGCACGACAGATCGTTTACCGATGTATGTGTATAATAAATAATAATATTCAATATTATACATGATGTATACGAATATTATGTACACAAAATTATTATTTGTACATCGTGATAAAAGTGTACGGCGGGTACGACTACAACAATAGTGTACAATATTATATTCTTATGTTGTACAACACGTATGTACGTGCAGTATATAGGATTTTGCCGTTGTATCGCGCGGTGGATTGCGATAGACGCGGCGCGTATTATTGTTTTCCGCCGACAAATACGTGCGTATAATATCACTGCGTTGCATTGAATACAACCGCGGCAGCTACATAATAATATTGTGGGTCTATATGCATCGAAAATCTATTAATCTCACGAAAAAAAAAAAAAATCGACTATACGCAACACAGTGCGTGCTGTGCATGGCGAACGCGGTACTGTTATTATACTATATATTATTATATCATAATAATACAACCGTAAAGTATTGTATTTATAGACGTGCAAATACGTTATAGGTTATAGTGACGTGATGGATATAGGATCTGAAAAATATTATTGAGACACGTCACAGTTTCACGCACGTATATCGTTACTCGTCAGACATCAGTTTGCACTCCGCAGTTAGTACTATTTCAGGGCTCGACGGCTTAGAGCTAGACGCATTTGCCCCGCCTTTGCCTCCTTCGGCATTTAAGAGTATAAAAGTGGGCTGTGTAAAGTCTAGTTTTTCAAGTTTGAAACGTATACATAGTATATTGTAGTACAACATTATATTCCTATTAAAATCGTCATTTTGTGGATGCGATACGCGGGATGTGTAGTCCAACGGTACAACAATGTTTGTGTTGTATCTCAATATAGTATAATACTATATTACTATACAATATGCCGAATTCATTAGATAAAGCGGTAGGTATAATTTGGCGATTTATCCGTAGAGATAATATACCGAAAATGTAAACAAACACAATATCATCATAAAACTTATGAGACTTACAACTCGAGCTAGCTGAATACTGAATAGTATTATCATGTAAGGTTAAAATATTGTTTTATCGATATACTCTTATATCTTACAGGTTAGTGTGGATAAGAAAAAAAAATAACACGAGTTTCATTTGTATAAAAATATTTTAAACTATCACATTGTGGAGTTATTTACTATCTTGATTCATAGAAGATTAATCACCGTGTAAACTATTGAGCTTGATTCGCCGCACGAAACTTCATAGCGAATAGCCATAACACTAAACGCAGTATAGTGAATTCACTATTTATTGGCAATTTTTTTTTAAAATATCCTTCAAGTACGTATATAAAAATTAATAAGTATAAATGAATAAATTTTATCAGAAGAACAACATTCTTTTACGTCAGGCTTGCATTCAGAAAACTTATTTCCGTTTCCATAATTGAGACAATTGAGCATTGAAACTTTCAAAAGTGTTTATAGGTTGGCTATATTTTATAAGTATCTACGATATGATGAATCTATGAATCATAATGTTGCATACTCGGTTACCAGTGTTCGTAGTCTCGGAGACCTCGACGACAGTGAACGTTAGTACAGATGTAAAGTGCAGTGACCTTTGATCCGTACTATCAAATGCATCGAACAATCGAACTATTTATATATAATATTAAATAATATGCGTCTAATAATTTTCTGTTGTAGTCTACGACTCTACGTATTATGTATTATTATGTCTTTGTATTATTACTTATATATAATTTATAATATAATAAAATAACATTTAATGTAATGTAAAATAAGCCTAAATACGAGTAATTTAATTTAATATACAACATTGAAATTCAATTTATTTTGGACAATTTTTACAAAGATTATTCCATAACTAACAGAGAAAATTATACTTTAATTTTTTTATTACTACTAAATAATCAATTTTGTTGAAAACGTATAAACCGTAAACATTACCGTTTTTGTAGTTTTCTTGGAACACTACAATGACCCATATAATTATAATTGTACACTAAAAACTTATAAAAGCGACTAAAACAAGTTTACATTTTAATTCATTTCTAAGTAAAAATGTTTCTTATTTCTTTCTCATCGAACCAGAAATTTTTTATTTATATGATAATCGTCTGAATTATTCTTTTGAACACTCATAAATCCTAAGCTCTTCATTATTTTTTTTTTTTTTTGAATATTTTTATAAGAATTTAATATATATACATAAGTAAATTTGTTTTTATTTATTGATATTTGGCGCACATACGGGGTGATAAGAGCTAAACTGAGTCTTTAATTAGCAGATCTAAGTAAATTTATTCTTCACTAACTTATCGCGGTAAAATACACCACGAACACGAATCACGATACATTGCGGTGTCAAATTCATCGTGGTAAAATATTTACCTTTGCCTATTATAGATACAAGTATAAGAGTTGTGAAGATCATTGTTTTAAAATAATATTCAAACGTCGTTACAATTGCTCTGACATAATCTTATAATGCTGTAAATATTGTTTCCGACCGAACACATTTATGTCAACGAACAGCGGCGACCAAGTATAATTTTTTCAACAATACACCTCAAAACATTATACATAAATGTACCATAAAATAAATTATATCGTCCATTATTACCCACCATAATAAGCAGTTTGATACGTCGTGTTTCCTCTGTTAGTTACCTAACTGACTGCAGTGTGCAACATAATACTTTCGTACTTACTTTTTTTAAAAATTTTAAATTTTATATAAAATGGAATATATTATGAGCGAACATGGGCAAAACAAGTTAATTTATAAAAACTATAACTACACGTATGAAAAAAGTGGGAAAAGACTATTAAATAATTTGGAAGTGTTAATAATTCTATAAAAAAAACATGTAGATGTAGAGAACGTCTAAGTACTATAGAAAATTAAATTACCATCTAGATTTTAGAAGGAAAACGTATTAGTAATATTTATTTAAAAATACAATAACCTAACTTTAACCCAAACAATTATTTTAAGACATTTTTATAATTAAAAAAATAAAGTAAATTAAATAAGTAAAATTATTCAGATAAAAATATTAATTATTTAATTTGACTGTGGTTCCCATTGTATTTTACGGCGATGAATTTGAGACTAAGATATATTTTTAACGATGTACTTTACGGTAATGAATTGACCGTATACCCTAATTATCGTTCTTAGAGATGTACACGTCTCCCAGAGAAATATCCCTTGGAAACAACTAATTCGTCCCAATCAGATCATCGCTCTGAATTTGAAGAGTGAAATTAAAAACATTTTACGTAGTAAAATATATTGAGTGGTTCGGTTAGAGTCCACAGTCCCCACATAAATTATAATATATTTTTTCCATGACAATAAAAAGTAAATTGAAATTAAAAACAATTTAAAATTTAAATTATTTATAATATATAGGTACCACCGATGATATAGCCAGATTCATGAGGTGATTGAGGGAGAAATATTTTATAATAACTATCTAAAACTCTTATACTTATAATAAATACCCAATTATTTTAAAAATATTGATGATAAAAACTTTAGACCTTAGGGAGTCATACCAACTTTACAATAAATCTACGGTGCCACATTATAAAAAGTTTAAGAAACATTGGTATACGATGCGCATAAATAACATGCAATAATGTATAATACATTAATACTACTGTACATGGTTACATAAACACAAATTTAGGTACTTCTGCGATCGATTGAATGACACGTGAAATACGTATATTATGTATTTATGTATATTATGTACAGTATATAATTCCAATAATTTATATTATTTTCAAATTAATGCATACACAAATACACAATATATTGTTATTAAAACAACTTGCATGCTTTGTGATTTGCCTTAAAAAAAATAGAATATCAATTAAAATGAAAATTTAAACTATTTTTTACTTTTTTATTAGCCTTTAGTATATAAATTATAACGGCTCAACAATTATTAATAATAATATAACAATCTAATATGATATTAATATAATACTAAAAAAGAGAAAAATGCATGTAATAATACTATCTTAGCGCGAAATTCAAATATAATTCTTAATTATCTACGGAGCCAATTAAAATGGAATATTAAATAACAATAATGATAAATTGATCGCATGACATTAGGAATAATTGAAAAATCAAACATGAATCACCTTATGGTGTATTCAATTTTTGTATAAGACAACTGTAAAAACAGTGAGAAGGGGATTACTTAAAGTGGATAACTCAGACAAAAATGTAGATAGTGATGAAGGATCGTTAATAGAATTATTATAGTTATTATTAGGAATATAAATTATATCAGCGGGAGTATTTTCCATAGACGTTGTGATCGTGTTTTTTAATTCAGGACTATAAACACATTTTTGGAGATGGTGATTTTGCCGAAGCTTGAATACCAGCTTGAATGCTGGACATGCCTTATAGTTGGTGGTGTGGTTCTTACCTCCTTGGCACATAGGGCACATATGGCACATTTGGTTGGGCTATTTCGGTCTTTTGTACAGTCCTTAGTGAATTGGAACCACATTTCACACATCTGAGATTATGGTAGCAATGATTTCTGTAGGTATGGCCGTAGGACATTGGTGGCATTGTGGAGGCTACGACGACTTCCAAAAATGTTCTCTTTATCAACTTCATTATTGAGTAAAGATTTGATATTATATACATCATGATAATTTTCTTGGAGATTTGAATCAACAAAAAATATTAGAATGGCACATTTATTTTTGTTTTTACATGTAAGACTTGTTTGATAGAATGTACTTTTCTAACAAGACAGCAAAAATATCTGTACACAAGGTAGAACATTTGTCTTAAAAACAAAATATTTACCTTATTCAGTCAATACCTTTTTTTATTTTTTTCTGATTTGACTGAGAGACCGGGAGGGATTTGTTTTACAGTCAATATATCTATTACAATAATATATATAATATATTGTAATAACTACAGCTTGGTTATTGTAGCATGTTATCAACAGAGCCTAACAAATATGGGCTTTGATGATATACTTTTACATAATTATAATAATCTAGATTCTATTCAGAAAGGAAAATGTGTTTGTTACACATAATATATTTAATAAAAAATAAATATTGCAATATTAATCATTAATGACGTAAAGTTATGTAATTTCAGTGGAATATCTTGTGAAAAAATATTAAAATTTAGAATAAATGAGTAAATTTATATAAAAATTAATAATTGTACATTTGTACACCAAATATTATACTAATATTACTTATTACATTACTCAATTTGATATAATTTATGTTATTTTAAATTTTTCTAAGGTTAAAAAATATACAAAAATATCTATTTAAATTGCACTCAGAGGAAAATAACTCGTAGTAATTAATTATAATGCATGTTTATATTTATACATAATATTTGGTATTGGAAACAAAATATACACGAGTAGTGTCCCACGGTGTATCTAGGTAGACTTTATTTTTTTAGCAGTTGAACAATGACTAATGAAGTTCCCATAAACAACGTTACTTAAAAAATCAAAAAATCATGGGAGACTTAAGCGAAAAGAATATCCATTTAGCTATAGTGCCTATAACGTAAATTCACCGTGGTTATCCGAAAAGAAATGACATTGCTGTCTTTAAAAAAAATGTACAAATATTTTATACTCTGAATTTTAAATATCATTATGACGCTATTAAGACTAAAAAGTATGGAAGTAGGTACTTACCTTTAAAAAGTATAACACTTTAGCCACTTATCGTTTCCATATTGTTCATTAGAATTTGTGATCGTTTTATTTTGCAAAAGTGAACCCATTTTCTCACATACCTACATCGAAACATTTTTTAAAGTTTCTATACAGAAAAAAAAAGAATTTTCATGGTTTTATTTTACTGATAAAAAAAAAAATCTGAGTTTCACACAGCAAAAATAAAAAAAAATATAGACATGTAATGATTTTAACCTGACTTGTGTTAGTTGAATCCAGCATTCACTATATGAATTAATTCATGAAACAGTCACACACTCACACCGATTTCCATGACACATTTTGTCTGCAAAATTTAGTTCTTAATTGTTCCCACTTCATTTTGACCTCACCCGACAGATATTCTTCGATAAGTTATACTTAGTTAACATTAACACCATCATAGGTGTTTTTACGGATGGAAAGGTTGGTATTTAATATTTGGTGTTTACCATCCACCCCTGAATTATGTCCCATCAAAATTTTTAATTCTATTTAGAAAAAAATGGGTTCTTTTTTTATTTCAAAATTAATTGAATTTCAATGAAATGTTTAATAAATTCTTGTAAAATTATCATCACTTCTTATTATAAATTAGTTTTTTTGTATTAAAGTACCTCCTTTTGCCCAAAGATGACCTTTCTCTTTTCGACCAAATATTATAAAGTAGTTTCCTCTTTTCACCTAAAAATAAAAAGTATTCTATTCGACTATGGTTCCATGTTCAACCTTTTGGAATGCACTATCTTGAAATTATTTTAATTATATAACCTAAAGAGCAACATAAAGATAGTGGCTTTTAATATCTACTCTTCGAAAATATATTGTGTTGAAATAATTATTATACAATTAAATATTTGTGTTTGTACATTAAAGTAATTATTGTAATTATGATTATTTACTATTTATGATAAGTATTTGTTAAAAAAATATTTATGTTACGCATTTAAATGGTTATTAATTAGTAATTAATCATGTGATTGTAGAATTATAGTTGAAATTTGAATACCACTATGCCATAATGCCAAATATATATATATATATATACTATATCAATATTTAATAAACTCATATCGAATTAACACAACTCTATTATATAGTTGAACTGTATAATGTAATGAACTGTACAACTGGTACAAGTATTTTATCTTTATCAATTTTTATCATTTAATATCTTGTTATAACTAATAAAAATACTAATGGGAGTATTCATGTATATAAAAATATTAAATACTCATATTAGTATATTATACAATAATAATTTAAATACACAAACACAACTGTTTAAATCTGTTTATCTTTATAGTTTAATAATTTCAATGCACGGACAAAATACATTTTTGGATTATGCTAAATGGCTTTATTAAACTAATATTGAAGCAGTAAAAACACTGACCGACACAAGTAGAAGAAGATTGAAGCAGTGCATCCCGACATTTTGAACGTGAAATCGTGATGAGTCACTTTTTTCGAGTCATAATGCGTCAATACAATCGAACGTATTTTTAGAAATTTTTATTGTTGTAATCTAAAACAATAGAGAATATTTAAAATTCGATTTTGCACATTTATTAATCATATTAGTGTATTATATTAAATTATAATCTTTACCACTCAAACTATAAAATATAATATAGTCACCATAAGGTATAAAATAGCAGTTCATATTATAAAATTATATTCTCTACAGAACTCTATTCTTAACTTAGCTGTAAAATAAATTGTTAAAATAGGTAACATTATAAATAATATATGTTTATTGTTTATATACAATTATACAAATTCATGTATTGTTTTGGGTTTTTGTGGTTAAAAATGAATTACCATATTATATTTCCTCCACTAATTGTTTCAGACATATTATTATTATTATTATTAATATTATTTAAAAAAAACCTTATGTTTTAATTAGAAAGCATTCTAAAATATTCAATGTTCTCAAACATACATAAACAATAATATGCAAAACAATGTTATGAATGTTATGATTAAAATTACTTCAAGTACTTAAAACGATAAAAAAATTTTTAATAATACGTGATCAACGTATTGAATATATTATGAAGTACCTATTGTCAATGTATAAAATAATTTAATTTAAACAATCATACACAGAATTCATAAATGAGCAGAATATTTACAGAGTATTAGTTAATCTTAGTTTAGTAAAATAATATTTTGTAAACAAAGATTCATAAGTGAGTGCTGAAAACGATTTAAGCATTTTAAACGTAGGCATATACCGACAATGTTCGCTAACTTCACATAATATTTCTGAAATACTATTATTATAAGTGATGGATGGATAATGTTTACAACTTTTTAATTGAGAGGCGTGGGAGACAACACTGTCAAGGACTGAGTGGGCTAAGAATCTCTAGAAGTCTACGCTGTAGACAATATGGAATTAAGAATTGGGAAATCATAAATGATTTAAAAACAGACAGTACGAGGCAACTCTTATTTTGTGAACAACAATTATGGTCCCATGTTATTATATAATATATATATTATACATACCTTTAATACAACATACAATGCTATACATCTATACATAGTAACTTCAATGAAAATTTGGTTATGATCAATATTTTTTTTTAAAACCAAAAAATTCAAAAATATAGTGATTGATTCCAAAGCTCGCGCCGGGCAAATTTTGGACCTGCATCCTGTTTATTTTGTGGTACTGCATTACTACAAAATGTATCTCCAAACGTTAAATTATAGGTTTAAAAAATATAATTTTTTAATAATGCATTTTAAATTATTCTTCTCGTTAAAATGTATAGTAAATATTAAACTGTATATTGAAGCCAAAATACAAAACGTATCGTGAGAATTGTTCAATTGTGGGCTGTATAGCGATAACCGTACTGTCTTAAAAAAGGAAAGCCATCCAGCGAAATGTACAATAGTTCAAATGGTCAACTCATTGTACTTTTTAGATTTATTAAACACATCAAAAACCGTTTAAATACTACCTAGTTAAAAAATGATTCGTTTTTAATCATCACGATCGTGTAGGTATATCTAAATTTCGAACCACTCTTGACTTGTTTTAACCACGACCAAAATGTAGACCCACATCTTCATACAATTAATATCATTATAAATAAAGTATGTCACTTTTTTGCAGTGCTGGCGCTAGGGGAGGGCAAAGGGGACAAATATCCAGAGTCCCGCACTTGTCAAAGGGCCAAACGATTTTTAACTATCATCTTAATACCACGAGACACATTGACATTTTACATAATTACAATATACATTAACAAATTATAAATCTATAAATGTATTATTCTATACTACACATCACACATGTATAATATTAATATTATTCCTATCACCAGTTATTTGGAAAACGATATATAAATTTAGCTATAGTACAAACTACAAAGTAGTATATAGCTAATACCTTGTCCAGGGCCCCGCAATACCTAGCGCCGGCACTACTTTTGTCACTAAAGTCTCGAACATTATTTTAGTCTATTTTATAATTTATTGATTTCCATATTATCGTTAAGTGTACTTTGTAAATCAAATAAACATTTAATATGAACAATAAAATATGATACCACCAGTCCTTTTCTTTTTGTACGCTCTTTATTGTACTGAACTGCGCGTGTCAGGGAAACGATATATTATGCCTTTCTAATTAAATTACTGAAAGTTGTAGGATTATACGCGATTGCGCATACAAACTACGAGCACAAACCATCTTTATTCTTTAGCGAGTACCTATTTATATTTCATAGACGATAAGTGTAAAAGCAAATTCTACTTTGAATGTTCCTTATAGGTATGTGAGTTGTGACTAGTACACTAGTATATATACTTAATGATTATTTTAATTACGCACGTAGGCATCTCGTAAGTCGTAGATCGTAGGTGACATGTTTAAAAATGGATTTAAATGTAATGAATTATTTGTGCCAGCGGATTTTCAGTAAAATAAGAAATTAGTGCAATTATACACGTATTTAATATTTATAAGTTATAACGTTTACGATTTGAATAGAAGATATTTCATAGACGTTTCACTGCTAAATATACTCAGGCCTATGCGTAGGATTTCATAATAGGGGGAGGGGGGGGGTTGAGAAAAAAATGTTAAAATAGATACATCAATAATTAGCAAATAGTATTAATTATAATATACAATTTATATTTATTATTAATTTTCATTTTTCATATTCATAATATTTATTCGTTGTGCATGATTCTATTTTATGCATTATATTACAAATAAGTAGATTATAAAATTTTACATACCAATATTATAATAGATTAAAAATGAAAAGCACAATTTTTTCGGTAATGGGGGGGGGGGTATTGAACACCCAAACTCCCCTTTTGCGCATGGGCCTGCGTATACTATTGTATCCATTGCGCTCCTTTTGCGAGTGTCAACATATCGGGCCTATAAATGTCTACTTAGGTCCTATACTCATATAGGTAAGTCTATAGCATGGTCCTAGATCCTCAGAGACCATTGACCGTTGTCGAGAATATAGCTGATAAGTCGTAAACACTAAACAACCGTCGGATTATAATATAATAACAATTATATTATATGTATTATCAACCTAACCTAACGTACGCATAGGTATATGTGTGATGTGTCGTTGCACCTAAGTCAATATATTTTAAGTACCTACTTAAATTGTGAAGAGCTCACACACAACTATCCCCCCTCCCTTCATATACTGTATATTATACAATATTATGTACAAACATTTGAATATTTTTAATTGTAAAAACGTATGATTATATCTTGGAGGTGCACTAGTGCCCTGTACACCACCATTACACCTAGGTACCTATTGACATTGTTGTTATTGTCACCACGATCGGTGACATAGACATAACTACGACTACAAATATCGATGTGAGACGTAACGCTATTGGTGCATTATATAATTTACACGAATGCCTAGAACTACCTGTTTCAGACGAAAAGAAAAAACATCAAATTTCTTCGATATTATAAATTATTAATACGGTCACGGCAATTTTACACATTTTTGTATTCTATGCGTGAACACTAAGATAATTTCACACAATTACCACGCATATTTTGATAAGCCAATCGCAGTGGGTATATATAGTATACTGTAAAGAAGTTAAGACTATAAATTAATTTACCTAATAGCATAATAAAATATGCACTACATAATTCTTTGGATCAGATGACCCAACACGACAGTGCGTACATACATTTATTAATTCAATTTTATGAATAATCTGCAATTATTATTATTAATAATAATTTTATTATTTATTAATAGTATCAATTATATTATAGTTATAGTAGGTATATATTGTTAGTTACCTATATTGGGTGCGAAACGACCTATATTTTATTGTTTATAAAACTATTAACTCGATAGTTATTCGCGACTGAATTGCAGCCTGCTGTAGAGGACACTCCTACAAGGTTGGTGACTAAATAGATATCTAAAAATTATTTGAGTTTTGAAACCGGACAACGAAATAATTAATATTAATTTAACGATAATAAATAAAGTATATTTTCGAACTTTTATCATTCCTCAGATTCCTCTATACGTGAGTATAAAAACTTGATTTACCAATATATATTTTTGTGCTAGACAATCTACGCTGTTTTATAAATTTCATTTTAAGATTCATGCGTTTAAGCCACGAAACGCTTATATCGTATTCGGTTTTTTTTTTTAATAATTATTTTAAACAATAATTACTGTAAACATAATATGTACCTACTTATTAATTAAAGGTGCCTTACGTACAAATTGGTTTTTAAGATTGGCATGCCGTTTCAATAAGTACAGATGCAAGCGAATCGATTTCGAAAGAAATATAAGTATTATGTTCCTATAATAAGTATGTTCTTTTTTTAATATTTTATAATCTTGTAATCTAATCGACTGTATTTTATGATTCGGCAATATATTTAAATACAAAGCGAATTGTACATTAGTCTCAAAATAGTACCTACCTCTGACCTCATGTATGTTTGAAAATATCATAGATGATAGGCTCCTTGGTACTTTTGATAGGTAATTTTTCGATTTTCTCAGTACCAGTATAGTTTTTCCTGCAATATTCGTGAAAAATTTAAAATTAACTTAGCAATAATAATAGCTATCTGGTACCAATTACCCTTTTACATTTTGTCCAGCGTTTGATATAACAATAAAATCGGCTTTTTCTTTTCTTTTCTATTTTATTTATTTTTTAAAAAAAGAAAAAACAGTTAATTTTTATATACATATATGTTTTTTTCATGTATGAAATTCAACTGATTTCAATCATTTTTTTCTCACCGAGGTTTTTGTTAAACACTCCTGAGATACCAAAAACAATTAACTAATTTCATATTGTAAGCCTTGTAGTTTTAAATGTTTTAATACCTATGCACACAAAATTCCTTCATCATGTGATATCAAGTTACTATTATATTTAAACGAATATTTTTCACGCATTTACTTCGACCTTCGTTTGGAATGGTTTTTTTCTCATGTGTGATGGTTTATCATGGCTTTCAAATGTATATAAACAATACAACTGACAAAGCGAAGGACAAACATAATCGGAATCTAAAATCTTGTGTTAAAGTAGTAAAATGCATAAATAGGATGCCGGCTGTCAAAAATTCGAAATGATAAATTTTACATTTTATAATTGAATTTTTGGTGCCTACGGAAAATACTAGTGTTAATAAATAAATCTGTAGATAGGTAAGTATAGTGTAAGTAAGCAATTTAATTAAATCAGATAATACAATCCATATTTATAACAGATATATATTATATGTATATCAGACTCAATCAGAGCATGCGTAGGAATAACTAATTAAAAAATGATATAATAGTAATATTATCTATTTTATAAAAGCTAATATATTGTATAAACACTATAAACAATTACTTGTATTCAATAAACAGTAACCTACGAGTACTATTAAGCAAAACTATTGATGGTGGCTACCTAATATGGCTATATGCCTAAATGTATAGGTTTACTTCCTTTTTTTTATAAATTCTCCTAATTCGACTAACCAAACCTATGTATGATCGTTGATTAAATTATTTTTTATTTTTTTAATACATTAGAAATAGTAAATAAGTAGGTATATATCGATGACATAATAAATTACATGGGTAGGTGATAGCAGAGAATATTAATAGAGAATAAAGGCAAACGCTTTTTAAATATATATCTAAATATTTAATTTGAATGTTATGTTCAGTTGGTAAGTATCTGGTATACCTACTACCTTGTGCGCTTCTATTAATTCATTGGCCTCAAATTTCACTTAGGTACCCATCTATTTTACTGATATAATACTAATAGCCAGTATATATTATGTTTATATACATTTTTTTTTATCAGATTCGTGATTTTGTGAAAACTGTAAATTATTGACCCTTGACTCTAAAGCTAAAGGTGTTTAAAATTTAGTAAAAACATACACACATTTTCGTAGAATTTACAAGCACACGTGCTCACAAATAAATTGATGTTTAAAATCAATAATAAAGTTGGTATAATATGTAAGTTGGTTGCTGCACACTCCGTGATAAAAAAGATAATTGATTAGTGATAAAGATAATAGTCTTACATTTTTAGAACACACAACAATATTACAATAACAATATTATATTACACACTTCAGCTATTACTTACCTGATGGCTAATTATGTGTACACTGAGCAGTGCTAATTAAACATGTACGAGTTGTTATGAATTATTTTTTAATATGTATTTGTCTCACACGTTAGCCAATAAATATTATTATTCTCATTTTGAACCGTGAACCGTCAGCATAGTGTATTTGGTGTGATTCAATATTTTTTCAAAATTAATATTGTATTCTAATTTAATTATAATTTTTCAGCGTAGATGTTACTCAAAATCGTATAGATTTCATGATCCTAAATGTCCGTCGATTATTGAATTACACCATGATCAAAAATTGGTTTCAAACACACGCAACTAAGATGAACACATTATTGCCACCAGATGATGTACGAGGTATGAAAATTTTTAAAATTGATAAATTCACGAAATCGGTTACTGTGCCTGTATTAGTAATTAACAAAAATTATGTTGAGACTGCTAATAGAGTATTAAAAAACTATATTATTAAGATAAACAACTTCAAATCAATTCGTAATGGCTCTAATGAATGTGAATGTGTTTTTTTCCTTGATCCAACAAAATTTTCTTCGTGTGATGATTTCAAATTAGATTTTGTGTCCACCCAAAATCTTAACTACGAAGCAATCAAGTTGAGTTATGATAATTGGAATTATGATGAAATACTTAAAGCAGTACTACCTGAAAAATCAATGTTATCAAGTTATTCAACAATCGGATCAATTGTGCATGTTAATCTTAAACCTGAATTGTTAGAATACAAGGATATTATTGGACAAGTTCTTAAAGACAAACTAAAAGGTTGTAAAAGTGTTGTAAACAAAATTGATAATATTAATAATGTGTATAGAAATTTTGAGTATGAAGTAATTTGTGGTTCACCTGACCTAAAAACTACAGTAAAAGAAAATAAATGCTTATTTGAACTAGATTTTTCAGAAGTTTATTGGAACCCAAGACTATGCACTGAACATGAACGTATTTTACATAAACTTAAACCAGGAGATGTGCTATATGATGTATTTTCTGGTATAGGCCCATTTTCTGTACCAGCTGCAAAAATGAAGTGTATAGTACTTGCTAATGATTTGAATCCAAATAGCTGTAAATGGTTAGAAGTAAATAAAAAGAAAAATCATATTAAAGATGAATATTTAAAAGTTATTAATAAGGATGGAGGTAAATTTATTCAAGAAGATTTAAAAACTCATTTTATTTCATGGTCCAAAAAGATTACTTCAGAAAATAAAGTCCACGTAACTATGAACTTGCCAGCTATTGCTGTTGAGTTTATTAAGTATTTTAATAATTTATTTGACTTGGAAGATATACCTGATCATTCATTGCCAATTTTACATGTTTATACTTTTGTAAAAACTGATAAAAGTTATGGAGAAGGATTGAAACTAATAATGGAAAAATACTTAAATAATGTAGAAAAGGAAGACATTCAAGAAATTTTAAGAGTCCGAAATGTGGCACCAAATAAGGAGATGGTTCGAATTACATTTCAAACAACAAAGGAGTTTTTGTGCAAATCTGAAATAATTAAAAAAAGAAAATTCATTGAAGATGAAATTGAAGATATTAAAAAAAACAAATAAACTTCATATATTTATAATTTAATGTTAAATATTTTATGATATTTATATAAATTAAACATTAAAATATAACTTCCAACTGCATTATGTATTATTGTTGTATTTTTATATCTAATTAAATTATTATTTTAGATATTTAAGTGTATTACTAATTTAGTGTATACTAATTTATCTTATTTCTTAATCACCGATCTTCTGAATAAGGATTTAGTTGTCCTACCTTAATCTCTTATTATTTAATAAAAAGATATTTTTATTTTAACATATTAAATTTTTAATTTGATTACATTAGTATTAATTTCATTCATGAAAGTATATATTAAATATTCAATATTTAGTCTCTGCTTATAGTTATATTCAAGTTAAGTCATAATTATAATATGAAAAACCAAAAAAAAAAAGACCTAGGATAATATTATAAAAACTCTTCTGATATAAGTCACAACTCATTTGTCTTTATCGGGTACAAAATTTTATACATTGATGATAAAAAGTTGTATGCCTTACATTGAAGTTTGATTGCTTTTATTTACTTTATTGTAAGAATTAGTTAAAATTGTATGAATTATTAAGATTTTCATGTGTAAGCTATTATAGTAACTTATATTATATTGATATAAAAAAAATCCTTACCAAAATGAATAAGTATTTTTTAGTATTAATTACCCTAACAACATATTTTTACAATTAATTGTTGATTTACAGATCTTAAATTTGACCATTATCATTATAATAGCATGTAAAAAACAAATCAAATTAAATTTTTATACAAGTTGTAAAAATTACCTAATTTTATCATAGTTCTCCAATATATAATACCCAATTAACTAATAGTTAGATTATTTTCTTAAAAATTAAAATTATTGTTTATAAAGTAAAATCAAATTTTATCTTAAATGGTATTAAAATTGAATTTAAAAAAAATGTATTTTATCAATTATTCTGTTTTCTAAATATTTCAAACTTTTAAAAGTATTTACTTAATATTTAATACATATTGTATTTACAATAGATATGCATCATACTTGTATGAATTGTATTAATATATATGACATTGATAAAATTTTAATATCCACTTTAAATGTACTTATGTAATTACAGTATGATATAAAAGAGTGACAAATATTTTTTAATTAATATTATAGATTGTTACAGAATAATATAATTAAGTATTTAATTAACAAAATATCTTATTGACTATTGTTATATATTCATTTATAGAACTATAAATTATTGGGTTTGGAAGAACACAAAATCAATTCAATTTTAATGCACATGAAAAGATGACAATAATGGAAAATACATCAGACATGATGCTCAAATATGTATATAAACGAATTATTTATTTTCATTCTGATTGCAATGATTTAATTGTCAAAACTATTAAAATAATAAAGAATGAAATATTGCCAACAAATAGCTGTGATAAATTTGAATTTATCGTCTATACAGACCATTTTGAAATGTATTGTAATAATGAAAGTATAATCAAACAGTGTGAGCGGTTTTTAATTAGTACATTACCAGATAATACACTTATATATCCTCATTATACAGTAAATTCAATCAATTTTGAAGATATTATGAGATTTCAAACACTAACTCATCTGCCCCTTGGAAAAAGTATTTTTCAAGCAATTCAAGTAATTGTATTATTCTATTTAAATGTAATATGATTAAAATAATCTGTATTTATAGGTAATAAAAGAAAGTATTGACAAATTTACTTTAAAAAACATATTTTTGAGCTTTAACGGTGGAAAAGATTGTGTTGTTCTATTGTACTTATTTCAAGTTGTATTAGAAGAATTAAAACATAGTGAAACAATCAAAGCTGTTTATTTTCAATCAGATGATCAGTTCCCTGAAGAAGAAGACTATGTTCAATCTACAGTAAAAAGGTACAATTCACATTAATTACAGAAAACATTAAAAATCTTATAATGAATAGTTTTATATATCCAGTATAAATGTTTTATAAATTCCCTGTCATAAAATAGTATAATTTATTAATTATTTTATTCTGGTCTCTATTTTTAGGTTTAATTTAGATTTAACAGTGATTAAAGGTGATCTTAAAACTGGCTTAGGGGAATTTTTGAAGGAAAATCCTCATTTCCATGCATCCATCATTGGTACAAGACAGTCTGATGTAGAATCGTTAAAACTTCAATTTATTCAAGTAATATAAAAAAATTAATTTTGAAATATTTAAATATCTCTAATGTAAATTGTATTAAGTAAACAAATAATTAAGATAAAAACATAATATACTTAACATTAATTAAATTAACAATAAGTCTTTTAAATCCTCATAGATTAAATTGAAATATATAATATATTATGCATTAAGTAGTATGCCATATGTTCGAATTTAATTCAAATGCCTGCAAAAACCCTCAATTTTATTTGAAGTATTATGTGAAATAAATAAAGAATATTTTTGCTATGTTTAGCAACAGAAAAATCATTCATCATTTATTCATCAAAAGTCTATTGCATTAAAGTTTTATTTAGACCTTTCATTTTGACATTAGTAAATCAACTTTTCCTGATGCCCTTGTATCACTTGTCTGTATTTTTACTTCATATTTATATATGATAACATGTAAATACATACAATTGTAAAATATAATTTAAAAAGCCTTTGGATCGTTAAAAATAAATCTAATGAGCTTTTAACATATAAAACATAAATAGTATAATTTTCTCACAAGTATACCCTTAAGCTTGTTTATTGAAATAAACATAATTATAAAACATAATTCATAAAATATTCATAGCCAAAAATTGGTTACGTATAATATTGACATGTAAATATATTTATTATGAATCAATTGATATTTTACTTTCTGTAGTAACTACTAAGTATCCATCTTCATCCACCAAAATATATTATTTTTAAACTATGATAAATTGATTTATTTATTTTTGGTTATTTTAGAAAACTGATCCGGGTTGGCCTAAATTAGTTCGTGTACATCCTATATTGCACTGGAGTTATGATACTGTTTGGTCATTTTTAAGACAATTTTCAATACCATATTGCTGCTTATATGATAAAGGGTAAATAATTAAAAAACAAACTTAATACATAGTTACTTGCTTAACAATTAATTTTATTTTACAGTTACACATCTCTAGGGAATCAATCAAAAAGTCATCCTAATCCGAATTTGAAATATGTAGATAAGATTACTGGCCAAGTTAAATATTGGCCAGCATTTTTGCTACAAAATAGCAATTCAGAACGAGATAATCGATTATAATACAATAAAAAGTATTATACTTGTAATATAGGTGAAGGTATTAACAATATAGTTAAAATTAATAAATAATAAAAAAAAAACATTGTTTTTCATTAATGGCATTTTATAGTTAATGTGCTCCGTACTCCAATTTGCCAAACAGATGCAGTATCGTCAATTAAAGCTGCTTCAATATGAACTTGATGTTGACTTCCTTGGTTGAAACTTAGACAAAATTCTGATGCGAAAAAGTCTTTATGTGGTTTTACTGTTTGTGTTAACATCAAATTTCCTTCAGTTTGTCTTGCATCATGATTTCTTGTAACTAACTGCGACATAATTGTCAATTGAATTCCATCTACTTTACGGAATTTAGCTTTTGTTCCATGTTGTACAACACCCTCAACTTTCACTACAAAATTACTTCCCATATTTACTGTAATAGGTTCTCCATTGACTCTAGGTTGAGGCGATACTGCTAAAGTTATGGTAGTAGATTGTAAGGTTTGGAAAAAATATCTAGGAAAACACATTGGTGTAGTTGCTAAAAGGGTAGCTTGTTTTTTAAGAGAACTTATATGTTTATGAGTTATTGCTTTTTCTTTTATTGTACTCATTATTTCTAAAAGCTTTTGTCTGCACTTGACAATTAATTGAATTTCCAAGGATCCTTCTTTTTCCAATTCAGAGTCCAAAACTGGACATTCAGATTTATTTGCAACTGCTACAGTTTCAATGTTATAAGCCATTAACAAACACAAATGTTGTAAAAGTTGTAAGTGATATAGTGTATTTGGATCAGCATCAAATGCTGACTGATACAATCTCCAATACAGGTCTGCACATCCTTTAAATTCTTTTGCTCTTTTTCTCAATTGATTTGTTATATGGCCGTAACTTTGCATTTCATCTCTAGTAGCTTGTACAATGGCAGAAGCAATAGCTGGTGGAGGAGTGGTGCAAAAACTGTTACATGTAGATAGTAAACGCATAAAACATTGTAATAGTTCACAGCGAAGACGTGTATATTCTGTCTGAAAGATTAACATTAATGATGCAGCTTTCAATGCAGCAATTGCCTTATTATAAGTAGATATCGATAATCCTAAGTTATTCAATATGTTAGAAGGACCTGATGAGGAAAGTTGAGACTCAGCAGTACTTATAGTCTCTAATGCAGCTAACCAAAAATGCATTTGTTCTGAACCAACACGATTATTAAGGCTACCAAAAATTATAGAACTTATGCGAAAATGACCATATCTAACTGCTGCTCTACCAATTTTATAATTTGACCATACATCAGTATTTTTTATTGTATCTTTAATCACTTGTTCAATGTCCTGATGTTCTTCGCTACCTGCAATAGCTTGAAAAATTACAGTACATAGCAAAATTGTTGTAGATACTGATTCTTGGTCTTTATTTTTATTTAAGTCTACCAAACGTTTTAAAAAAACTGGTAGAAATTGTTGTAAAGTACCAGGTAAAATCCCTCCAAAAGCAGCGATAGCTTCACATATCAGTGGATTTAATTCAGATCCATCTTGTAATGACTTAACAACAAGTGAAACGAAATCTGGGATTAAATTTTTATTTGCCTTGCATAGCATAATGGATGAACGCAAACCATCTCCAAGATAATATGAGGCTTTTTCATAGTTTTCAAGAGTACCACAACCACCAGCCATTGCCTCATCAATATTATCAAATTTTAAAGTGTTTTTAATAAATAATCGTTCTTCAAGGCTTAACCCTTCTAAACCATTATCCTGGATACGTTCAGTAGGCAGTACAGATAAAAGATAACTTTGTATGCAAACTTTTAATGTATTAAAATCATTTTCTGACAGAATATCTTCTTCAAAACCATAACATGCTATATTTGTTAATACTTTAACTGCGTTTCCAGCAATTGATTGGTGTAATGAACTAGACTGGGTGATACACATTTTCACAAGAGGACTATCTGTGCTGTAATGAAACTGACATATAGCTGGAGACTTTATCAATGGTACAAATATTTTAATTGCATCCGCTTTTAAATTATTGTCGACATTGAAACTCTCACATATACTAACCAATTTGTAAATAGTTTGTTCTGACCAAAAATGGGCACCTACTTTAGCAATTTGATGTAGACCAGAAATAGCACATTTGCAAACTAATGGTCTTTTATCTTCACTTAAATATTTTAAAAGTAATTCTATTTGCTTCGGTACATCAACTAAAATGGACAAGGCTAACTGATTAAGAGTCTTCAATGTCACAAGAACAAAATCTTGAACTGGATATTTCTCTAATAAATCAGTACAAAGTGTCCTAACCATTGTAGCAGTAGTCGTATCATGATGCATATGTTTTAATATTGGAATGAGCGCAAGTTTCATAACCATGTCAGTTGAAATACCCCGAATCATATTTGAAATCTTACTACACATACTTACAGCAAAAGATTTAGATTGAGCTGCAAACTGTCCAGCAGCATAAATTGCAGATTTTACTTCCACAGAATTATGTGAATCCAAACTTGTTCGAATACTATGATGTACTTGCCCTCTTTCAGGTATAATACGTGCAACACTACCCAATGTACGTAGAGTTAACCCTCTAGCAACTGGGTCATTAGAATGAATTACACTGTAAATTCTACGGACAAACTCATCAATATTTAAAATTTTGTCTATGTGCTTTTCGGTTTGCCGACATACTTGCAACACCCAAAAACGAAGAAAATTATTGCCCAGTCGGAAAACATCAGCTAACTTCAAAAATGACGAATTAATGAGAATCGGAAATGGATATTTTTCAATAAGTCGAGGGAAACGTACAATAGCTTCACATTGTTCTCCAACGCGAATGGAGCGAAGACCCTTGTCGAGTTCCATTAAAGCAGAATTGGCATCTTGATCAGGTTCCCCTAATGTTTCACAAATAGTGTTCCGAACAGACGGCATATCGAATATGTATATAGTAAAAAGTTATAAACAACAAGTAATGTTTAAGAACACGTTTAACTAAAAATTACGAAGCACAATACTTGAACTTAAGTTAAGAAATGTCTATAAAATTCTTCAATTCATATTGAACACGTATTTATATAAATAATTACTAATACTTTTGGTCAGGTTAATTTTATATTTAAAATAACAATAAAAAAAAATAAAAAAAACGTTCTACCACAAAATATTGAACTGTAAGGCAATAGACATTACTATATATACATTAGACAATGGCAGTACAGTTCATATTTGAAATTATTGAAATAGATTTTGTCATGCAGTCCAGCACTAAAATAAAAGGCATAAAAAACTGAAAAAACTAAAAAGCATAAGCTGTAAACAATAAACATAAGACAACACAGGATTTATTCCTGTTATCTGATAATGTAATTATCACAAACGGAATACCAATAACCATAGACCTTAAATATTATCTGTGGTTAAATGTTTAACAAAGCAATAACTATTCTATTCTCTGCGACATTTCCCAAACATAAATTAATTTGAATTCGAGTACTCTTCATTGACACATAATATTTATAAATCGATGGATTTACTTAGTATTCTCGATGTAGATATCTACATTCTTCCCTACATCGTGGGTTTATTAAACAAGTACCTATTGGTTGAACATGTTTGGTTGAATATTTAAACATAGGTGGATATTAAGGGAGCTTAAGACCCTTCAGAATGGACAGAACGTATTCAAGCCACACCAGACGTCAAAATTATTTGTTTATTTTAATATTTCATATTTATATAATACTTAATACTTGGTATAATGGTGTCTCGTCTAGAATAAAATAGGAGTTGCCACTAAGCGCTAGCTAGTAGGTTGAAGCATCTAACTTCTAAATGGGTTTGCTTACGCTGATGGATAAAACAATAATATTTAACCTTCCCCCAAGGATGTAGTCAGGATGATAGGATGATCCGCCTATGAATTTAAAAAAAAAGGCTTAGCGGGAAATTTCCAACAAAAAGATGATTATTATTTGAAAGTCAGGCAGAAAGGAAAAGTAATGTAGATGTATTAAGCCAAGTAGGGGATAAATTAAGGAATCCTATTAAACACTATAAAAGAATGAAGTGGAAATATGTTCAGTTCCCTACTTAGACATAATCCGTTTATGACAAATATATTTGAAGGACGAATAAATTGATACAAAGGCAGGGGCAAACCGAGGAAGGCATATATAAAAGAAATTATTAAACAAGCTAACTGTATAGTCGATATGTAGACATGAAAATACTGGCACTTAACAGAAGAATGACGAACTAGATTTGCAATAATAAAGCATGGTCTTTAAAGAAAAAAATGATTATCAGTCGAATAATTTAAGTTTATATTCAGCTCCTATAATACCATATAATATATACAATTATGAATTTTAAAAAATGTCATCGTACTTTCTACTACATTTTGAATGTGGCAATTATAATCAGGGTTCAAAAATAAAAATTTAATAAATATGTATAAGTATAAGCATGGGCGTCCCATGTAGGGGCAAGATGGGGCACTTCCCTCTAGAATTTTAAATTTGTTTTCCGAAGCATTATGGTGTCATGAACTCATGGTCATTACAGTATATTACATTATTCTAATATTTATGGATAATATGATACCTATCAACGTATCACAATCTATGAGCCATATATTTTTAATATTATATATTCTTATTTATGAATGAAGCTACATAAGCTATTTTAGGCAATTTTTCATCTATTCTGTGATTATATCTTAGTCCGTGGTTATTATCGTATTATTATCACTTATTATCACAGACTAAGATATATTTTAATTTGTGCTTACTGTTATGCATACACAGACTTCTATACAACATATATATATATGACTGTATAACACGATTAAAGATAATATCATAGACCTGAGCACAATTTAAGATCTTAAATCGTGGACCTGAGTATAAGGTCTATGGATAATATAAGATAATTATCTTTAATTGTGCTGTATAAGAAATAATAAAATAGTTACTATTTTTTATACTTGTGTTGTCATTGCTGTTGATGATAACATTACGCAATGCCGTGGTAATTCCACAGAATAACGTAATTCTGTTTGGACGATTGAATGTTAAAATCACAGATTGTAAGAATTCATTTATTCTGTATTTCTGTGTTAAAATATTAAATAGTTATTTAGAATTTAGATTGACGTTCGAATTATGAATAGTTATCTTTTTCTAAATGATTTTTCTTCAGTCATGTTATATATCGATTACCATTTATTATAAATAGTATTAATAACCAATGTTAATACTTATACATCCTCCATAGTGCGTACCTTTATAAATCCTAGGTATATAGCACGATTAAAGAATAGCCGTGGTATATCGTCAGAAGACATCTGTTTTAGTGCATAATCCAAGTAAAACCCAATTTTCAAGTGATAAATGATAATATTGTTATTGTAATTATTGTTATAATATTTATCAATCAAAATGTACCTTAACCCAATATTAATTGAATTCAGAGTTTAAAACGCATAGAAAATGGTGTTGTATAGGAAACTTTTGCTCAAACCGTTGAATAATTATTGCGTGCGGCAATTGTGTTCTGAAGCATTGAAAAACATCCCCAAGAACAAATCTTTTGTTGCGCCTATATATAGGTAGGTATTATACTAAACCTAGTGTAGATTTTACATTAATGAAAATCTTAGTTTGATTATGAAATATTGAATGTCTACTGTGTGTTAGTTTTGTGTACTACTATATCATGTAGACATGTAATTAACCGTGATTTGATACCTAACAGTTACTCAATAAAAAAATTAATCACCAAATGATTGGCTATTAGTAATGAATAATTCATTTGAAAAGACCTTCTTATCTATAGGTCAATTAATATTAAAAAAAACAACAGCTTTTAGTTCCTTTTGTGACTTAAGAAATTTTCAAACATGAATCGTCCAATATTTAGGTTAATTTTTTTACATTTTTATGGAATTATAATTAGCTTACCTATTAGTATGTTTATTTTAATTTGTACTTTTTTTTTCAATTATTGTCATAACTGTACAGGTTAGCATATCAATGGCCGAACAAAATCGCAATTGTCGACAAATCAGGAGAGCATACATACTCCTCGATATTCAACTGCAGTGTCACACTATCCAAAATTTTAGAAAAATCATTACATGGCGAAATTCAAGAACGTGTTGCAATTTTATGTCCAAATGATGCATCGTATGTTGTTGCCCAATGGGCTTCTTGGATAAGTGGACAAATTGGTAATTCATTATATTTATATTTTATTTTGCTAGCTAAAGTAACTCAGATTGTATTTTTGTTTATAGTTGTACCTTTAAGTCCTCTGCATCCATCACCAATGCTTGAATATTTTCTAAACGATAGTGATACCAAAGTCATATTAACAACAGCACAGTTCGAAGATATTGTACAACCTTTGGCTGAAAAACTTCAACAAAAATATCTTTTACTGGAAGACCATGTTACTTTAGATTTTAAGCCACTTGGTAAAACATCATTCGAAGAAAATGAAGTAAAAATGCTGAATATTGAGAATAATATAAGTGATGAACAGCACTTTGATTCAAATGCCATGATTATTTATACATCTGGATCAACTGGTCCACCTAAAGGTATTCTCTTACCTGTTCTTATACTATTGTAGTTATTTATTATATTTTTTTATTATTGTATAATATCTTATATCATATATGATATATATAAAAAAAAACTGCGTAAAATTAGGATTGAAAGCTCAATATTAATTAAGTATTAATTATTTTAGTACTAACTGCTAGTCAATATTAATACTTGTCATTTGAAATCAATAATAAATTAAAAAAATTTAAAGTATGATTTTATTATTTAAGGTGTAACATTAACGCACAAGAATTTAAATTCCCAGATTAACTGTTTAAAAACAGCCTGGAATTGGACTAATAAAGATGTGATTCTCCACGCTCTACCTTTAAATCATATTCATGGTATTGTTAATGGACTAATGTGTCCACTACACACAGGTGCAAGGTATTATTTACTGTGCAGTAAAAATATTATATTGAATTAAAATTAATATTCATATTGATTACTATTTTTATTCTTGAATTGTGTTTCAGATGCGTGATGCTTCCAAAATTTAATGCTGCTGATGTGTGGACATGGCTTTTAGCTATAGAACAGTATTATGGATACAGAGTGAACATGTTTATGGGTGTGCCAACTATGTATATAAAACTTATTGAAAATTATGAAAATGTATTTGAAAAAAATGACAGAATGGTAGAGTATGTTAAAGCTATATGCTCTCAAAAAATCAGGCAAGTTTATTTATATTAAATGCTGGACAACTGACAAATTGTATTAATAAACTGTAATAACAGCAATAAAAAAATGTATATAACTATAATTATTTTTTCTAGATTGATGGTTAGTGGTTCAGCACCGTTACCCAGTACTCTGTTTAGCCGTTGGGAACAAATTACAGGTCATAAACTATTAGAAAGATATGGAATGAGTGAGATTGGAATGGCTTTGTCTAATCCTCTAAATGGTGAAAGAAAACCAGGTTAATACTGACAAATATAAATTGTACTCGGGCTGTTATTAATTCATCACTCATTATCCTAGGTTTTGTTGGGCAACCTCTACCTGGTGTAAATGTTCGGATAGTTAAAGATGAAAATATTTTAATAGAAGGTAATGACCAAAATACAAAAATCATTAATCCAGTAAACAAAAACGAAGGTTATGTTGGCAATTTGCAAGTAAAAGGAGAAAATGTGTTTAAGGAATACTGGCGTAAACCTGAATCGACTAAAAAAGAATTTACCAAAGACGGTTGGTTTAAGACTGGTTAGTAAATATATTATAGTATATATTATTAATATACACATTAGTACCATGTGTTGCGACTTTATTAATTTATTTTTACAGGTGATACTGTTGAGTATATAGATAATAGTTATAAAATATTAGGCCGGACGTCAATAGATATAATCAAGACTGGAGGTTATAAAGTTAGCGCATTATTTATTGAAACAACTATGTTGCAAAACCAAACCATAAAAGATATTGCTGTGGTTGGACTACCAGATAATACATGGGGACAGAGAGTTGGCGCCTTGGTTGTGTTGAACAAACTAAGTACAAATAATGTTGAATCTAAAAAATCAAAAAAAGAATTAAAATCTTGGGCTGAAACTGTATTACCACCTTACAGTGTACCAACAGTAATTGAAATTGTTGAAGAAGTACCCAAAAATGCCATGGGTAAAGTGGACAAAAGATCTTTGTTGAAAAATAACTTTTCCAAATACTTGGAAACATTTTAATTTAATATTTTTATTGGGTTATTTGTAATACATTAATAACACATGAGTAAAGTTTGCGCTTTTAACATATTAAAAGGTTATATATGTATATTTTATATTTGTGGTTAATTTAATGTTAATTTTGAAAATACATTTTTATGAATAATGAATTATTTTGCTGTACATCTGTTTCCTGTGATTTATCAAACATCTTAAATTTTCAACTTTTTTACTGTTATTACTCAAACTCAATTTATATATATTAAAATGTAATAAACAGTTTATTGGTGTACATTTCACAAGCAGAATTACAATTCAAAATGAGATTTTCAAGTAATGTAATACGGTATCTTTTATGTAAGACTCGTATTTTGATTTGAAAATATAAAATTAGTTGATAATTTAATCAGCTTAAAAACTATTAAATAGAAAAAAAATTATTTTAACTTGTTATTATCATGGTTTATTTTTTCAACATATCTAAATTTAGTCTACAACTACAAGGGAATAGCACTAAATTGGTTAAAACTATCTTGCATAAAATTAATTAAAATTATGAATCCCGTTCATAACATGAGGACTAAAAATTGCATTAGTAGCATAAATAAAAGTAAAACGACTAAAATTAGTAAAATCTGTATTTTAATAATTTATGATATAAATGTATAATTTAAACAACAAATAGAAAAAAAATATTTGTTCCACATAAATACTACCGCACTCAATCTAAACAAACCACTCAATAAATAACAAAATCATAATGAAATAATTCTTCATGATTTAACACCAATAAGATTTAATGAAGTTAATGAGGCCATTGGTAGATGCATCATGACTTTTAATAACGTTAGATGTTTGAAGTTCAGGTTCAATTTTTTTGGCTAATTGTTTTCCCAATTCCACACTGAAAAAAAATTTGAATAATAATTGTTATATATAATTAAAGTAGATGATTTATTTGAATAAATAATTTAACTTACCCCCACTGGTCAAAGGAGTTAATATCCCAAATAATACCTTGAACAAATATTTTTTGTTCGTATAAAGCTGTAAAGAAAACAAATAATTAAATAACCAGTCAAGAACATGGGTATAAAATAAATTAATAATCACCAATCAACAATCCCAATGTAAATGGCGTGATTTGTTTAAATACAATTGAATTGGTTGGACGATTTCCAGAAAAGGTTTTGTGTGCAACCAGTTTTTCGAGTTCTGCTGAGTCTAAGTTGGAGCCTTCAAGTTCTTTACGAGCTTCATCAGGAGTTTTACCTTTCATAAGTGCTTCGGTTTGAGCCAAAAAGTTTGCCATCAAAATCTTTAAATTAATTATTATATATTAATAACAGAGCAATTTACGCTTTTATCATATTCAATTGTAATAAATTCATATTACCTTATGGTGAACTCCACAGCTAATGCTGTTGTGGGTAACAGCAGGGGCAATGAAATCAGCAGGTATGAGTCGAGTGCCTTGATGAATTAATTGGTAAAATGCATGCTGACCGTTAGTTCCAGGTTCACCCCAGACAATTGGCCCAGTAGAATATGTTGATATTGGGGTACCGTTTAAAGTAACTGATTTTCCATTTGATTCCATGTCACCTTGTTGGAAGTATGCTGCAAATCTATGTAAATACTGATCATAAGGGAGAAGTGCATGCGTTTCAGCACCGTGGAAGTTGTGGTACCAGATACCTAATAAAGCCAAAATAACAGGAGCCTAAACAAAAAAACATAAATGTTTAGTTAACTAAGTGCGATACATACAAGAAAAAAATACCAACATTTTTCTCTAATGGTGTATTGATGAAATGTTGGTCCATAAAATTTGCGCCACTCAATAAGGATTCAAAATTTTCAAAACCGATTGATAAGGAAATTGAAAGACCAATAGCAGACCATAATGAATAACGTCCGCCAACCCAGTCCCAAAAGCCAAACATGTTACACTCATCAATTCCAAATTCAGTTACCTTCTCTTTATTAGTAGAAAGTGCGACAAAGTGTTTAGCCACACTGGATTCCTAATATCATAAATGTATAGTTATTTAATTATGTAAATACTGTACAAGGGACAATTTTACATTTTTAACGGTTTCCAAAAACCATTTCTTAGCAGAAGTTGCATTTGTTATAGTTTCTTGAGTTGTAAATGTTTTGCTGGCAATTATAAATAAAACAGTTTCTGGATTAACCTTCTTTAATACTTCATGTAAATGTGTTCCATCAATATTAGATACAAAATGTACACGGGGACCAACAGCATAAGGTTTTAATGCTTCAGTTACCATTAATGGACCCTGTAAAAGAAATAAAAAAGCATGATTTAGATTAGTATTACTTTCCATCGCCTTAAAATATGCTACAATAGAATATACACAGAAATCATAAAAATTAATTTACTGTTGAAATGTTACATCTAAATAAAAAAAGGTATCAGTTTAAAGATAAACCAATGAGTTAATAATGTAAATTAATATGAGTACAGCTTAAAAATTTAAAGAGAAACAGTAATTTTAAATTAGGTATAAACTTATAACTAATTATAGTATTAAAGATAAGATAATACTGAGGTTTTGTAGAGGGTTTAGAATAAGACAATTAAAATATATGAACTATACAAGTCATTAACCTTGGTGAAAATCTTAAGCACGTGTAAAAATCATTTCAAGTACTATACTATTGGTGGTGACATTTATAAATTAAATAATAATATTTAAAATTGTAATTGAAAAAAATTCAATTATTTATCTAATGAAATGAAATGTAAAATAACCAAACACTTTATGGAATTATCTAATAGTCCATTTTGGGTCCAATGAGATCAAATAATTTATAGGTAATTAATTGTGTATACCTATAGTTAAAATGTATGAATAAAATAACTTTACTATCAATCTATCTGATTAATTTGATAGATAAAAATATTGTTTAAATTGTGCCATAATTATTTTACATTTTAAATATTTATTATTTGTTTATTGCTGGGTTTACCTTCCATTCTTAAATCAATTACAATATCTAGTTAGATTGCCACGTGACCATTTGATTATTCATCAAATTAATCAGATAGATAATTAACTGGTCACGTGACAACCAATATTGTAATTAGATGTTGTGCTTGTGTATGATTTAGGAATGGAAGGTAAACCCAACAATAAACAAATAACAAATATTTAAAATGTAAAATAATTATAGCACAATAATTTAATAAATATTTTCAACATTTATTTTGTACACTTGGCGATATTATTTTTCCCTTATGTCAAAATTGAGATACCAATTCTTACAGGCTTTAAAAGCTTTTTTTATAAATGTTTATACATACTTATAATTAACTATTAAGCTTAGTTTTTCCTATAATTTAATATTTGTTTTAATGAATATAAATTTTTCATACGATACAAAAACTTACCAAATCTGATCCTCCAATACCAATATTGACAACATCTTCAATAGGTTTTCCAGTGTACCCTACCCATTTCTTGGATATCACCTAAACCATACAAAATTGATTTTAAAATATAAAGGTTTTACATGTTTAACGTATAAGTAATACTTGTTCGGTAAATTCTTTCATGTGCTTTAGAACGTTGTTAACTTCTGGCATGACATCTTGACCATTAACTAGTATTGGTTTATTAGAACGATTACGTAAAGCAATATGCAACACAGGTCGTTTTTCAGTTTGATTAATGACATTACCATTAAACATAGCAGTTCTGGCCTCTTCAACTTTACGAGCTTTAGCCTAAATCAATATAATTTATACCTTTATTAGAGAAACATATTTTATAGTATTTTTTTTAACACAAGACAATATAAACAATCTTTAGATACAATATAACAAATTTTTCAAAGTTGAAACATATTTTTGACATATTATTAAGATTACTGTTTAACTACTATATTTATCTAAAAATAAGCTTTCACAAAGTCATTTTAACAGTTGACAATTCTCTTTTTATAAAGCCAATGAAATATATAGTTATTAATTTCGTTTATTTGTTTTGATTAAAAGCTCAACTAATAAGTCACTTACCATGTTATAGCTAGGATTTTTATTGGAGGAGCTTCTGATGTTTTTAGTTTAAGATTTTTAAGTACACAATTTTAGGCAAGTTGCTTTGTTATTGGTAAATAACATCCAATACTATGTGCATATTTTATATTTAAATTATAAATGTTAATTTGATGTTTGAAGGATCCGAAGCCTTAGTAGCTTCCTAATAATTACAGCACTAGTGATTATGAAGTATCAATTATGTTGTATTTTCTTACCAAATTAAATAATAGGCCTAAGGTTTTTTCATCCACACGGTTTTTTGAATAATCAAGTAATACATCACCATCATTAGGAGTATTTATTCTTAAGCTAAAATACAAAAAAAAAAAAAAACATTATATTATATTATATAGTAATGAGTCATTACTGAGTCATGACTAAATTATTAAATTACCATAAAATGTCATTATTATATATTTTAATTTCTCAATTATTAAAATATAAATATCTAAAATATAATAATTATGTACAATGTTAAAATATGTCCTAAAAAAATGTCCTAATATCAGCTAATTTATAGGTAGGATTTTATATTTCTTACACTAAATTAAAAATATATGATGTTTGATTATCTTAAGTTATTATAGTAAAAACAAATTCTAATTATCTAATAATAATATATATTATATAACTTAATATATAATAACAATTAAATTTTTAAGTATATACTTTATTATGTGGGTATTTCTAGTTATATATAAAAATTGGTTTCAGTTCTTGTTTTAAATTATAATCATAATCCAAATCAGTTAATGTTTTGTGGTCAAAAATATTTTCAATAGTATGATTCAATGACAGCACAAGGTTATAGTACAAGAAACTGAAAAAATAAATACTTTCCTTACGGAAGTAAAAAAAAATAACCTTGGGGAAATGTTCATATTTTTCCTTTCTTTTATAATATTATCCTTGATATTAAGAACATAAACTTTCCAAGTAAACCATATAGTAAGATCATATTTTATACTAGGGGTCAATGATTAAAAAATAAAAATAAGTTTCATAATATTCATTTACACAAATATTATAGTATAAGCATGGAAAAAATAATGATTTGGGATAATAGGAGTATTACCAAAAACAATTTATTTTAAGCAAAACTAGTGGATTCGAAATGGTGGAATGGCATTATAAAAGGCTTCAGAGGCGACGTGTACAAAAAAACACAATTGGATCATGATTTATGAGGATACTATAACATCGAAAATAATCTAAATATGAAAACCGATGTGAATATACATAGAACGACTGAGCAAATCAACATAAGGTATCGATAAACAATGGATGAAACAGCAAGGATCCATAACTGCATTCATCAGGGAAGGACGAAAACCTTGAAGACGGATTCAAAGCACGTCAAAATCGCCTTTGCTACGGGAGGAGATTCAAATCCAAAGGTGCTAAATTAAACCAAGGTCAAGAATCTTTGAGACAACATCTCACCTGAACTTGTCAAAACGGTCACTGTCATTGGCGAATAGACTCTTCATATTAAGCGACGAGCCGCTGGCCGCGTAGTGCTCTGCCAGCGCCTTGTACGCCGCATCATCGGTGAGCAACACTTTTCCGGACATTTTCAACAGGGTAAAAGCTCGATTACTTGCAGGACGAATCGGGCTGGTGGCTGGTGCGATCGGCAGTAAAGCAGTAGAACAATGTTGACCGTTCGGCGTCGTGATACGAAGTGAAAAGTAAAATGCGAATGGAGCAATCGTCAAGACGGTTATTTTGTGGTTGATCGGTGCGATCGTTATCAACGGATAGGTACGCGAGGCGAAGCAGCAGCTGGGGGCCAAATGTCGTGAAGGAGAACGGCGTAACGTATTCAGTATTGATCGTAAAAGTAGTCGAGTGTACCTAAATGTTATTTTTGCGTTTTAAAATTTCGCCGCCCGTGACCGAGTAATCAGCACTATATTATAATTTATAATCATAGAGTACTCTTAATTCGTGATTATAATATACGCTATGGACCGAGTTGAGATAAACTCAAGTGATAAAATGATAACGCGCGGGCAGTGTGTAGGCGGGTGTCGTGTTGTGGGACGGGAAGGAGAAGGTCGACCGGCCGAACACGCGCTATCAATAGCGCCCGCACGACCGAGTACGCGCATGCGCCCCATGTGTCTCCACCTCTCGTTCCGTGGTGCAGCTAAAGAGTGCTCAATTCTTTTCTATGTGCTCAACGAGCTCCCACACGGCACGCAGCACGGCACCGCGTTATCGACAGAGATTACACGCGGAGGAGTAGGAAAAGGTGGGAAACCAGTCTGTCTCTGTCGCCAATACACGGTTGAAAAATTCACGGAACGAGCGTGCAACAAACGTGTACGCGAACGATATTTTCGTATTCATTAATACATATATATATATATATATATATATGTTTTTTTTTTTCGTTTCTTTCCCTCCCGACGTATAGTAGTGGATACTAAATAACCAAACCAACGGCGAAAAGCACGACGTCTGCGCTCGGTCACACCACCACCACCGCCACTACCACCGTCACCGCAGCCGCCGCTGTCGTCACTAACGCTCCGAACGCGGAAATAAGTTAGTAGTTACACTTTCGGACTAATATAACATTTTCGCATCGTCCGGTGAAAAAAACATGGAATCGCCGCCACCACTGCCGCCGCCATTTGCCGTCGTCTTATCATGAGCTTTTTTCGTTTCCAAGACGAGTGGTGTTTCCTTTTTGGCTGTATCCGAAAACGGGCAATCAATTTTTTTTTTTTTTCTACATACACTAGTTTCCCAAAAAATGAAAAAAAAAATTATATCATATACATAGCACATTCACACGCACACGATATATTTAATGTTAATAATAATAATATACTAATACCTACTCACATGTATGATAATACATATACATTATTACTCGTGCGATGATCATAAATTACTTCGGTTTTTTTTTTTTATTTCAAATGATAAACGTCCAAACGGGGTATTAAATTTCACGGGCCACCGCAAATAAGTCGTCCAAAAACAGAGTGAAGTCACACGCGCCATTCGACGTTCTCGTCAGGGATTTATCGCATGTACTATCAGTAAGTATTCGGGTGGGTACAAAATGGCCGTTTTAGTGGTCCGATCCACCGTCCTCAAACGGCCACCCCTGCAAGGTGGCCAAACATTCCTGGACCACACGCGTTTTTATCATCCCCACCCCATATGGGTCCATCGCCCTCACCGCAGTGAATTCTCGAAACACCCACATCATTAGAATAGGTACTCGAAATGAGACTTGCTTTTATTCAATCTCCCTCCCCTGTATGAATTTTGGTTCAATCGCACTAGAGATATAGTGACTAAAGTAAGTCCAATGTAACTTGTAAACCTTTAACAGAAAATCAAAAGACTTAAAAAGTTGGTACACATATAGCTGACTAATGGCAATCGATATTCGTCTTATTTCGTTGGGGGGAAATGTTTTCAGTTAAATTTGTTGTGTGTATTATGTGATACTGTCTTTAATATGCGTGCTAACTGTTGCAGGTGGTTGTATTTTCAATGTTTTTCCCATTTATGTGGTTTTATTCAAACAAAATAAAAACAACATTTCATTTCAGAATAAGTGTATGAAACAATTATAGGTTATACTTTACAGTTTGTACCTAACTATTGGAACAGACCCTAGCCTTATATTGGTAAATGTTTTGACTCTTTTATTGAATACATAGGAATTGTGAAACACTTGATAAATTAATCATGTGTACCTACATTTAATTGAAAAATTTTATTCATACATAACCAGAAAATAATCTTAGACATTATAGACACACCCTCATTTAATACATTTAAATATACTTAAATTATTTTAAAATATAGTTAATAGTGTAAACATTTGGGTTTAAGGTGATTCATATTCAGAAAATAAGAGTTGTCTCTCCTCAGGTGCAATGAATTCTGCTGCTAATACTTCTAGGTATTTGAATCATATTTATGTAAAAGTATATTTTCAATTGTCTACTTATTTACCTGTCTCTATTTATATCTTTATATATTATTGTTATGTTATTTCTTTCACTTGCATCTTATAAAATACTTAGCACAAACTTATTTATTTGCTTCTTTCTTATTTATAGTATGAGTTAGCTAAACTGAAATAAATAATGATGGTCATATGAAGTATTAATTTGATTAAAATCATTTTATTACTTTTTCGTTTTTAATTTTGTGCAGTAAAATTTATCTTACCACATTTTCATTAATTTATAAAATAAAATATTATCTATTGACTTTCTATATACTTTTTATTAAACAATTATTAAATATCAGAGATAATTAGTGCACAAATGTATAAAACAATTAATCTAAGTTAAATTGTCTTGAACCTACTACTTTTTAACTTATATTTCTTATATATAAGTTAGATATAACAAATATAATAAACATATTAAACAAAATTTTAAAAATATTTATTCAATTTTCTTTTATTTTAGTACTTTTTTACAAATATATTATGTATAACAATTTTTTTGACTTCAAATGACTTTCAGAATTTTTATTTAAATATTTTATTTAGGTATGTTACTGGAAATTGCATAAGTAAAATACAAACATTTCTTGAATTGAACTCTATTTTATATATATACAATTCTAATCTTAACTGCTTTATTTATTTTAGAAACATTTTCTATTATTACAGCTAACTTTGTATTGTACTTTTTATAGTGTACGATACTGCAGTAGTGATGAATTAAATGGATCCACAGATAGGTTGGCTGCAACCCGAACAAGTAGGTCCCGCTCAAGAATTTTGGTCCCGAATTTTGGACTCTACTGATGATACTGACAGTAACAACGATAAGTATAGTACTGAAACTTTTGAAGAGGAAGAAGACGACGACGATTATTCATTGCCATTAGATTGGAAATTTGATTTCTCCATAGACGAACAAGAAATCAAAACAACCAATCTATACGAGTACGGCTTGTTCACAAATATAGCCAGTACATACAACATGAACAAAATGCAAGCGCATTATATTGGCAAATTTGGTGGATGTCCATGGAGACATGGGAAAAGTTATGACCGCCAACCAATTTGCACGTAAGTATGGAAGGTTATAATATTGTTTGTTTGTTAGTGTTTTTTACTTATTATTATTTGTCATTATTAGCCTCCATAAAGAGATAGAAGACTTTTTTGCCTATATGTCAGCTACCCCAGAAGAGCATAGCATGCGGCTTAATGTACTGGAACGAGTAACTAATGTTATTCACGCTGAATGGCCAAAAGCCAAAGTTGAAGTATTTGGTAGTTTTCGAACTGGTCTATATCTTCCTACTAGGTAAGATATTATATTAAATTTTTTTTTTTTTTTTTAACTATTATTATAATATTATCATATTAGCTATATAAATATGTATTGTGGTTTGAATTTCAAAACAATATTGTTTAAATTATTGTACATTATATTGTTGTAACTAAATTTAAAATGATTCAAGTTAAAAACATTCTATATTATCTTCAAAAAAAACCTAAAGCTTTTGAAATTGATATTATACATATTGTTTGTATGGTGTGTAATGATTTGTGTTTAATTAAAATGAATTGATGATTTTTCTTTAGTGACATGGATTTGGTTGTAATAGGTGAATGGGATACATTACCATTACATTCACTTGCTCAAGCATTACTTAAAAATGGTGTTTGTAATGATAATATTCAAGTTCTTGATAAGGCATCAGTAAGTAATTTTATTTATCTTGATTCTTTTAAAAATTATAAATTACCCAAAATATATCTGATAACTGTTTGATGGATAAGAATATATAATTATTTATACTAAACCTTACATTAATATTTTCATATTATCTTTTGCTTAGGTGCCAATTGTTAAAATGACAGATAAGGCTACTGATGTTAGAGTGGATATTAGTTTTAACATGAATAATGGTGTTAAATCAGCTGAAATGATAAAACACTATATGGATGTCTTTCCTATGCTTCCAAAACTTGTATTGGTACTAAAACAATTCTTAGCTCAGAGGGACATGAATGAAGTGTTCTATGGAGGCATATCTTCTTATAGTTTGATTCTTATGGTTGTCAGTTTTTTACAGGTATATTAACATTTATAAGATGTAATACATTTTAATTGATAATTAATTGATTTGTTTATTTTGTGCAGTTACACCCTAGAGGAGATTTAAATTACCCTACTGCCAATTTAGGCGTATTGCTAATAGAGTTCTTTGAACTTTATGGCAAAAAATTTAATTATATGCTTACAGCTATACGGGTGAAAGATGGTGGACTATACATATCTAAAGACGAAGTAGAAAAACAATCTTTATTTTTTTCTATAAAATAAACATTAATATTGATGTGTGATTTATTACAGGTCCAAAAAGACATGATTGATGGTCATAGGCCAAGTATTTTGTGTATAGAAGATCCATTAACACCAGGAAATGATATTGGTCGTGGTTCTTACGGTGCTCTTCAAGTAAAAAGTGTATTTGAATATGCATTTACTACATTAAAAGCTGCTCTCGACCCTCAAATTGTTTCTTCTAGTTATAGGTTTGTATTTTTATGTCTAGACTAATAATTTTAATCATTAACTGTATCACTCTTGTAACAATTTTTTATTGTTTTACAGTATACTTGGACGAATAATACGAGTAAATGACAAAGTTATACTCTATCGGCAGTGGGTTAGAGACACTTATGCCTTACAAAATACTCAGAGAGTAATAATTAATAGTTATTTAACCACTAATAATCTTAGTAATAATGTTAGTGTGTCTACAAATACCAGTAGTAGAGCTTCTACAATATCTTCCGGTTCTGGATCAGCTGAATCTGTATGTGTGAATTAGAATAATTGTTTATATTTATTAAGTTGTATAAAATCATGTAATAATATATGTTCTAGGACTCTGAGAGTAGTATAGAAAAATTAAGTGACCCTGGTGATCTCAATGATCAAAATAGTAATTACCAACCACGGCGTAAAAATCCTCACTATCATAAACATAGCAGTTGGAATAATCAAAATCAACATTATCAAATGATCAATCCTGGTAATGATCAATGCATATCAATGCTTATAATCATTTCTAGTGTATTTAACATAAAAAATTTTTAGGTAATCACCCTCCTTCACGTACTCAAAGGATAATATGCACTAGTCCAGCCAATAGTTTTCAAGAACGTGGTTTTACAAATAGCAACAATTATAATAATTATAGTCACCATCAAAACTATCGACCAAGTACTGGAAATAAACATCAGTACACAGGCAATTACCAACCACATTTTGGTAATTTTATGCATAAACGGCCAAGGCGAAAAAACCCCACACAAGATGTAAGATAAAACATGCGTCCAATCTTAAAACTTAAAATTAATAAATGAGACAAAGTAAATGATAACTTAATATATAAAAAAAATATAAAAAATAAAATAAAAAAAAATTACAAAAATGATAAAAATCTAAAAAAAAATATGAGGATCGTCCTTTTTCGACGATTTTTTTTCTCTTATATCTAAAACAATCATATTTATTATATAGAAAAAAATTATATTTCATAAAGTTATATAAAAATTTAAATAATTAGTTCTCGAAAAAATTTCAAAATTTAATTGAAAAATAAAAATTGCTATTTGCTTTTTTTAATAAAAAAAAAAATATTTTTAATTTAGTAATAAAGAACTATCAGCGATTTTTTATGAAGCTGTCAACTTTTTTTTTTAAGTATTCACATGATTTTTTATTTATTTGTACATTTTCAATGTCAAAATATTAAAAGACAAATCATTCAACTCGGTAAAATTTCCGTTGTTCCCGCGGTATACATAATATTATATTTATATTCTTTTTTTCATACATATATAATGAATATATTTAAAAATTTAAAATATATATATATATAATATATGTATGAAAGCATATGCTCCACTTACGTAGTTAAATCGTCACTGCCACAAAATGCATTGAAAGAAATATAAGAACTGTGGCGTCAAAATCTAAATTGCGTGCGTCAAAGCCCACTGTGTTCCTAGTCATTTTTATAATTAAATTTTAATTTACATGTAAATTTGTAGTTGTAAAACATATTATTTAATATTTATTGTAAGAGTGCAAGTCGGAAGTTATTTATGTACGGACACACTGTCTCAAAAACTAATAAACGCAGCAACGCGGAGACATGTTCATAGGAGCTTATTTACATCTATACTTAATGCTAATACTGAGTGCTATGTACAAGTTGTTTTTGTTTTTTTTTTTTTTTTTTTTTTTTTTTTTTTTTTTTTTTCAATTTTTTTTTATAAA